>JBAGKK010048761.1:0-10164 GCA_037177015.1 Euceroptres primus
TTTAAAGTAGAATGAATCGTAAAATCCTTTGGCAAATCATTTTCTCCCGTTCTGATCTACATTTTTACCTTTATTCAATAACTTTTGTTAAGAAATATAAAAGCTATTGCAAGTTACGTCAATGGATAGTAATAAAAATACGCAAGGTTTTCTTGGACTTTTTTTTTTTATTTGTGAAGAAAGTTCTTAATGTTTATACTTAAAACTTTAAGGGTGACTAGTGAGATGTTTTTTCTACAATTCAACGCCAAAACATGACGCAAAAAGGTATTCCTACTTGTTAATCGATAACTGTTTATGTATCGACGTAACTTCAAAAATATTTTCGAAGACACTCAAATTTGCGTGCATATTAGTGCATATTGCATTAAAATAAAAATATCAATGATAAAAATTTAACTTTTTGAGTCTAAATTTAATATCCTTAAGGGGGTGTGATACGTTATGATGTCACGAATTACCGACGGGGTATAAAAAATATTCGGCAATCTTATTTTAAAACAAACAAAGATATCAAGTTGAAACTTAAGAGAATGATAGGAAATTTAAATGAGCACATCTGCTATGTGTCATTTTTTTTAAGTTTGAAAAAAAATTTTTTTCAAAATAATTTTTTTTCAAGATTTTGAAAAACCGACACGTAACAGATGTGATCTATCATATTTTCTATCATTATCTTAAGTTTCAACTTGATACCTCTGTTTGTTTAAAAATGGGATTGCCGAATATTTTTTATACCCTGTCGGTAATTCGTGACATCATAACGTATCACACGCCCTTAAGCATAAATTTTAAAGTAGTTAATTATTTATTTCCTACGTGACTCTAAAATATGCCTTAGGCACGTGTGGACATCTCTTAAAACCATTTTTTGGGTACATAATATTTTTTTACTCTGACTTACAATAATATAATGAAACTTTTACTACGGAACTTATTATGAGGTACTAAAATCATGATCTGTACCAAGTTTAACAATAATACAACTAGCAGTTTTAATAATATAATGATAATCCGTGGACACCAAAGTGCCCTGTCTGTGGAGAATTACCCATATACTATTATGTTATTAGTATTATGTTATTAGTATCAGAATTAAAGTCAAGGTCAATTGGAAAACAGAAACTGAGCCATAAACGGATTTGGGAAATGTCTGGAAAACATGTGGTGCATATTGCCATGAGAGTACTTGATAGGTCGACGTGACCTGAATTTCATTAAAGGTACTCGTTCATAGGTTCGGACACGTGGTCTCCAAATTTTTCCACTTTATATTGCTACCAAGTCCAGACGTTGGACATGTGTTTACCAGAAGTGAGCTTCTAAAATCGGCAAAGGTTAGTTTTACCGGATAGGTACCCATAAACACTGGCATAAACAGGTAGCACGTGCGTCCAACAGGACCAGATGAGAGCATGAAATTCGGCATGGAGAGATTTTTTCAAACGAAGGGCCTTGTAAAAAAAATTAAGAAGGGTACAATTCATTGACGATAAGACACATTTTCTGAACTCTGAAGTTCATTGAAAAACTTTCCTATTACTATTACTTATGTTCTCCTTTCGTTTATTTTATATTTATGGATATGGTACACTTAATTTTAAATTTCGTACTAATATATTTATAATTTTATTTTATTTAAATAAACAAAATGCTTTTCTATATTCGTATTATACGTTGATGATGCGGATTATCGCAGGAAAATCTCGTGAAGAGTCACTATATTTGAATTAGAGAATCGAGCATTTGCATTGAAAACAATAGGAAGTTTACTCATGCTTCTGGTTACAGCCATCCTCTACTACCTAAAGACGAAATTTTAAATGGATTATACGTTCTTTCATAATATTATTTCGCTCCTTAATCCCTTCAAGCATGTTCTATAGCTTCTGAAGTCAAGAGTCTTATAAGTTTATTTCACGTGACTTTTGCTTCTGTAATCACAAACTGTAAAATATATGGTACTTTGACTTCTTAAGCCTTAAGAATGGCTTAAAAACTTTTGTCTGTTAAAACAGACAAAAGTCTGTTTTAACAGACTTTTGTTTCAAAATCAAAGTTACTATCGACATACAGGATTACTACTTTTTTGTATCGACCCTAAGTAATTCACCATCACTACTTTCTAACTTACAAATTTAATTCTTGGAATCGTAGCGATTAATTCACGTTAAAATAAATTAAAACTGTAATGCATCAATATTTTTTCATCCACTTTTAAAATGTTGATTATGGTAAAAATTGAAACTTGAACAATTTTATTTAAACATGTTCGTTTTATTTTATAGTTTAATTGTTTCAGTAACGATGCCCAAAGTTCAATTGGATACTACAAGCAAGATTAAATAATAGGAATTCATTGTTTTATTCTTAAATTCTTATTTTGAGAATAAGTGATAATGGGAAATCGCTGTTTGAATATTAGGGGAAAAAGTTTACCGATAGTAACAGGTACTTTTGAAAGAATACAATGAAAGCACAATGACGGCAGAGAATAAAGATGAGGCGGTACACCTGCGTAAAAGGCAAATAGAATGTCGACAGGTCGCCGCCATTGTGAAGGCACTTGTCACCATTCAAAAATCAGAGAGACGGTCTTCTGCAAAGTCCAAAATGCCTGTTATGTGCTACCGTTTCATGATTTCTTGTAAGTAGTTTGAGTTTATGAACCACACATCGAAAAACACCTAATCTGAGGAAAAATATTAGAAAAATATGCTCCAATTTTCATCAGATGTTTTTTATACCTATTAAAATCGCATTAAAATATGACTCTGAATTAATTAAATTAAAATAAAGTAAACTAATAAATTGGTAGTTTCTGAGCAGACCACCCTGACATTTCTGATGGTTATGGGCGAGGTTATGGGTATAAAATTCAGAGTCTTGGTCCTTGGTGACAAGTAGCCAAATCCGTGACGTTCCAACTGGTGTAACCTGCACGTGCAGTAGCTACAGAAACCGAGTCGGTACAAGTTGTTTATAGATGCCGATTTTACGATTAGCGCCGACAGATAGTTTGCACAAAGTTTGTCTCCATGGTCCGTTCACCATGTGTCGAGCACACGGTAGTCTGAACTGAAAGACAGTTTGGTGTGCCCCTACAAGTGCATAAACTCTGCACACACCTGAAAAGGTCCAGCAGATATGTCTTCTTCTTAGACTTTGCAAGTTTTGGAAAATTAAATTTAAAATTTCCTTTAAGAACATTAGATACATTATGACGTCATGTAATACGAATGAGGGTTCTACGCCCTCATTTATAAAAATTAAAAATGAATCGATACATTCATTATTTTAGTAATAAGTAAAAGTAATTTTGTTAAATAGATAATGATTATTAGTTTCAATGTGAATTATGAAATAACAATGTTTATTTGAGAACATCTTTTTTTAACCAAAGAATTTTTCAATGAGCGAAATCAGCCAATGAATGTCAAATCAAAATGTTCTAATGTTCAAATGAAAATCAAATTAATCACAAAGATCTTAACAGAAAGGTAAAAGCTGTTTGTCCAAGTAAAAAATATTATCCAACTTCTTTGAATTGCAATAAAAATCACTTCACACAAAATGACAAAACACTGGGGATCGCAGTGAATCCGAAGTATCAAAATAATCCAGAAAAATAATCAATTCTAAGTTTAAGAGGATTTCTCTTATTTTGATGCAATTTTTCCTCCACAAAATATAGTATGAAAAGTATTCCTCTTAATTTGAGAGGATTGTTTTCTCTTGAAGAGGATTATTTTCAAATCAAGAGAATCAATCAATCAATCATTCTCTTAAAGGAAGAGGAAAAATCCTTTCTATTGAAGAGGATCCTCTAATCCGTTTTAAATGTAATCCTCTCATTTGGAGAGTATTTCATCTACTTCTAAATATGATAAATTATAGGTGAGGTTTTCTTTTAAATAAATGCATATATATTTTTAATGAAAATAATATGAAAATTTATTCAAATTACTTCATAATACTAAATACGATCAATATTAATACTAAATAATATTAATACAATTAATTAACTTATTATAATACTTGATGCGTATGGCTTCTTCCAGTGTTCAATTTATTGATATTTGTTGCTAAATCAAAATATTTCGAATCAGGTCTAACTCCTTAGCAAGATTATTTTTGTTTTGCATTAAACATTATTGAAGCTTTTTAAAACAAATGTAGAGAAGTGAAGAAAAAATTGATGAGATTAAAGTTTCATTTTATAAAAACAGTATGTTGAGGTTGAAGTTTCAAAAATTATATTATTGTTAAATTTGAAAATTATCAAATTGGTTGGTTAGATATAAAATTAGCAGTTCTTGAAATCGCAAGCAAATTTTGAGGCTATATCGTAATACAAATTTTTTTCTTCACAAAAACTTCACAAAGCAAATTTAATTTGATATAATATAATTAAACATTTTTTTAAACTTCTATAGAAGAAACTTAAATAAATTATTTTATATGCAAAATAATTTTATTAAGCCAACCAATCTGATCATTTTCAAATTTAGCGAAAATATAATTTTTTGAAACTTTAACCTCAACATACTTTCTCAACTATGGGTATTGAGCTGGTGTTTTCTAAAGTCTTATAAGTCTCTGTCACTTGAATACTTTGTTCTATATTATAAAACAATTAATATATATTTAATTTAATAAATTCATAGATTTTTACTTCTTGTTACACTAACTTAAAAATACATATTGTCGAATACATGGTTACGGTGAAATTTGCCGTAATCGGCACTTGGGTTACGGTGAAATTCGCAATAATTGACGTAATTCATTTTCTTCACAAGTAAAGCAATTACTAATTTGAAAATTAATTTGTAATTCAACTCCAATTTCACATCATGAAAACTTTGTGTACACTACGTTATTTTATTTTTTATTTATTACGCGAAAATTTGCCATAACTCTAATTGTTATAACAAATAAACCGCCAAATCAGCAACTGGTTCTATAATTTTGGTTAATAGAGGCAGCATTTTTGCCATTCTTTTTAATTTTTCGATACTTAATACATTGTTCTCTGAAAAGGAAGAACAACAAATATAAAAGAGAAATGCATGCGAGTATTGTTATACGGAAATAGAGGAAAGAACATTATAGCAATGAAGAAATCATATAATTTGTACACCACATGCATAAATAAAGAAATGCACAATCTAAAAATTTACTTACTTTCGAACGACTGCACATACATGTTGAGGCCCAAATTTTTTAACAGCGAAATCAGCTCTTTATTCATTTTATCCATTTTTATCCGCTTTATTCATTCACTGCATCCTTGAAAATCCACCGGTTTACTCAAAACCGACCGACACTAAACAAGTTAGGTTATTACGCTTGACTCCGCATGTGCAAGTTCTGATGTAAGAGTAATTCCTCTACAAATTAGAGGATTATACTCAATCTAAGAGGAAAACGCAAAATCTTCTTTTTGCCATCTCTCTCAAAAAAAGAGGGAAATCCTCTAATTTCTAGAGGAATATTCTCCTTTTGAGAGGAATATTCTCCTTTTGAGAGGAAAATGTGAGAGAATTGTAGAAGAGGAATTTTCCTCTCAAATTAAGAATATTTTCTTCTCGGTGTGTAATCAAAATAATAAAATGGTTAGTTGAGCCAACTGCGTAGTTTGTAAGATACGGCACTGCTATTAGTTATTAGTTATTTTATCAATTCATAAAATAGCAGTATCATATCTTACAAACTAAATAGTTGACCCAACTAACCATTTTTTTTTTCAGTGAGCCCCTAAAAATAGATATTCAAATATGATGTATATTTATAATAAAGGCAAATAATAAAACGGGGAATAAAAAAATTGTTCAGTTTTGTATAGAGTGTAGTGTATAGAGTGTAGACTCTATACTTTCTATAGAGATAGAGCAGTATAGGAAGAAAAGGATCTGAAAGAAACGACCTTGCAGTAAGATCCTAAAATGTATTTTTCCTGGTGACCGGCTAGAAAATTTGCATTTATGAGCGGCACTTGGAATCATCCGGCGAACATGTGTTTGACAGGAAAATGCGCTCGGTACCACATGTTTCTAATGGCGGTATAGAAGAGGTGAAAGTTTTCTCAAATCCCATAGCCTCAGTAAAAGTCACAGTTATCCTTCAACCCCGGAGATTTAAAACGATTTTAACCACCACCTTTTTTTTGCTCTTTACTCAAACTCAGCAGTTCTCTTTTAATTCTGATGAAGATGCAAAATATAAACTTTCCATAAAAGTATAAAACATAATTTTCATTTAAGGAAGAGGTTAAAAATTCAATGGGTAAATTTTATCAAAAAATGAATCTTTATTATCGTTTTATAATTCCTTTGAATTCACCTTCAAAAGTGTCTTCAAACTTTCTTTAAAGTGTTCAGTGGCTTTAAAAAGTCGTTATTAAATGTTATAAATTAAAAACGATTTTTTTATATCACTCGTTTTTAATTGGTGGTATGTATATTTGAAAAAATGTGTTTAAATTAAAAATTCCGATTTTCACAAATGACTATAACTACATGAAAAAACTTTTTTAAAATTTTTACTAAGGAGGGGGGGGTAATCCTGAAAAAGAGTAGAAGAGGGGGAAAGTGGTTGTCGAGGTGGTTGTTGGTGACCAGAGATAGACAGAATCGTGCTCCCAAGGTAATTATTGCTTTGCTGGTGGTCAATTGTCGATCCTTGTACATAAATCCCTACGACTACGTCCCCTTATTTCTTATTTGCCAGGTGGCAATACACAGGTCGAAATATAATCCTGTGAATTATGGTTATATTCCTCCCCCAGATATCGGAAATCCCCATAAAATTTTTGTAATCTTTGAAGCATTTGAATTTGTATGAAAAAAATTCTTAAATTTGACTCAGTATAAAATTCTTTATTTCTGGACTTATACATATTATCTGGTCTTATACATATTATATGTTAAATACGCAAATGTTATTCTTTATCACACTTCTTCCATATCGGATGGTAATGATGGAAACTTTTACATTGACGTGTTCATCACTTTTCCAAAGAAACCGCCCCCACGACATATCGGAACAAATGGGTCCGTAGTATGCCTATCTCTCATGGACTAGGTTAAATATTTAAATTTTATCCAGCCCAAGTTTTCAGAAAAATTATTATTTATAAACAGATTTTTAAAAAAACTTCCACAATTTCTTTCAAAATTATTGTAATTTGTAGATTGGTCCAGAATCTTCTAGAATTCTCGAAAATCTTCTGCATTTTACCATAGTATTCCAGAATCTTCTGCATTCTTCCACGACATTCTGGAATTTTTTAGTCTCTTTCAGAGCTTTCAGAATATCAGCCCAATTTTTTCAGAGCCACTAAGATCCTCCAGAATCTTCTAGATCTAGGTTCTAGAATCTTCTAGCTTCTTCTAGCTGACGTGAAAAAATTCTACGGAAAGCGTTCTGCGCTACGGAAACTCCATGTGAAGATTCTACAAACATTTCCGAAACATTTCCATATTGAAATTAAAACTAGAAATTCGATACAGAAATTTTTCGTATCTAAGTGAAATTTCAGTGGAACGCTTTCCGTAGAATTTTTCCACGTCAGAGATAATATCTAGATTCTAGATTCTTCTAAATTTTTCGAAAGACCTCCAGTAGTGATGCATTTCAAGACTTTTCAAGACAAATTCGAGATTTGCTCAAAAAATCGCCAGATGAGTTCAAAATTGAACGGAGATTAAGAATCTCGAATACAAATTTTCGAGAATCTTGACTCGAGATCTCGAATTTTCAAGAATCTTGACTCGAGATCTCGAATTTTCAAGAATCTTGACTCGAGATCTCAAATTTTCAAGAATCTTGACTCGAGATCTTTAATTTTCAAGAATCTTGACTCGAGATCTCGAATTTTTTTATTTGAGATTCGCGATCTCCATTCAGTTTTGATCTCATCTGATCATGCTTCGAGCAAATCTCGAATTTGCCTCGAAAAGTCTCGAAATGCGTCACTAATCTCCAGACTCTTTCAGAGTCATTTAGAATCTTCAAAAAGTTCCCCGAAATCTATTAAAATATTCCAAAATATTTTAGATTCTAGAGTGGAGTGCTCAAGAATATTCTTGAATCTTCCAAAATTCTTTTAGAGTGTTATAGAGTCCTTCAAAATTTTGTAAAGGCCTCTAAAATATTCTAGAGTTCTAGACTGTACCATAATTTTCTAAAATTCTGAAAGATGAAAAAATTGTAGAATCTTCTACAAATTCCTGGATCTTCTAGATATCTAGATTCTTCTAGACGTTTCCAGAGATGCAATTGACACTTCTCTAGAGTAGTCTAAAATCCTTTAGAAGTCTGTATTATATGTCTACAAATAATGGGGTTATGATTGTTGTTGGGAAGCTGGGGGTCATTTCCAAAGCTATTTCCTGCGTAGAATCCGAATCTGAGGTCAGAATTGGCTCATCACGTCTGAATTGTGAGATATTTGAGGTTATGTACTCGAAAAATGGGGGTTTTGGCTACTTTTGAGGTTATGTACAGGATGATTAAAATTTTTTTTCTCACTTGTTGCATCATTTGATACTGATCTTACCCTTAAAAATAAGCTTTTGAACGGTTACTTACGATTTTTCCTTGAAAGTTACGACCATTTTAAGTTATGAAATATATCCCCACAACGTCATGAGCATTCACATTAACACTTTGAGGCATACATTTTCCTACTGGATAATTTCTTTAGAAAATTTGTGCTTTGAGATTTTTGGGGCCGCTTAGTACAAATATGAAGTCAGAAAATTAAAATTTTCATTTTCAAGATGGCGGATTTAAAATGGCGCATCAAAATTTACCAAAAACGATATAAGTATCTAAAAAAATTTACTTGAGGGTTTCCGGGGTCGCTGATTGCGAATATTGTGTCAGAAAATAGAAATTTTTATTTCTAGGATGGTGGATTCACCATAGCTGATCGAAATTTGCAAAAAGGCGATATTGGTTTACATAAACCAATATTGCCTGTTTGAAAATCTGGGTTTATGAGTACAAGTTTTTAGAGACCAATATCGCCTTTTTGCAAATTTCGATCTGCTATTGTGAATCCACCATCTTAGAAATAAAAATTTCTTTTTTCTGACATGATATTCGTAATCAGCGACCGCGAAAACTCCCAAGTGAAATTTTTTAGATACTAATATCGTTTTTGGTAAATTTTGATGCGGCATTTTGAATCCGCCATCTTGAAAATGAAAATTTTAATTTTCTGACTTCATATTCGTACTAAGCGACCCCAAAAACCTCTAAGCACAAATTTTCAAGAGAAATTATCCAGCAGGAAAATGTATGCCTCAAAGTGTTAATGTGAATTCCTTATGATGTTGTAGTGTTGACTAGAGTAGATATAATTTGATGTTTTATTTCAAATGAAGAATGATTGTTGATTACTGGTCCAAGAAGGAAGAGGAAGATTGTCGAAGCACGATCGAAACGTTAAACCAAGTCAATCTGTGAGATCTCACAGATGATTTAATTATCAATAAAAATTCTTGGACCAGTAATCAACAATAATTCTTAATTTGAAATAAAACATTAAATGTTAATGTGAATGCTCATGACGTTGTGGGGATATATTTCATAACTTAAAATGATCGTAACTTTGCACGGAAAAATCGTAAGTAAACTCTCAAAGGCTTATTTTTAAGGATGAGAGCAGTATCAAATGATGCAACTAGTAAGAAAGACCAAAAACTTTTAATCATCCTGTACATAATCTCAAAAGTAGACAAAAACCCCATTTTTCGAGAACATAACCTCAAATATCTCACAATCCTGACGTGATGGGACAATTCTGACCTCGGATTCGGATTCTACGCAGAAAATGGCTTCGGAAATGACCCTCAGATGCCCATCAACAAAACCTTGTTGACTTTATCTTCAGTACTCTCTAAATCTGAATCAGTGAGAAGTGTCACTAAATCAAATCAGTAAGGATATTCACTGATAATCAGTGAGATTGATTTAGTGACACACTTCTCACTGATTCAGATTAAGAGAGAAGAATTGCCAGAATTTTCGATAATTTTATTTTCTTAAAAATAATAATACACTCATTCCTAGATTATGGGCCCCTGAGCGTCCCGCGACGGCGCCATCGCTCGGGCAGTCAGGGCCGCCAGACGTTGTTTACATCACGACTCTCTG
>JBAGKK010048771.1:0-10163 GCA_037177015.1 Euceroptres primus
ATTTTCATAGATGGGATTTGCTTCCAGTAGGACTCTGCGGTGGTTATGTGTGTATAGTTTTTTTATGGTGTATATAGCCTTAAGAGTTACAAACCTGACTGACAACCTCCACGTGGTGTACCTTGGGCAAACTTAAAAATAGTTTGGCGAATATTAGCAGCAGTTAACGGGAACAATATTCTTCGTATATTTTAACTATGACTATTTCGAAGATTCTATCTATACTTTTTCGGATTTCGTATTTTATACTATGAATCAAGAGATCTCGAAAAAAGAAGTATTTTTTATATTTATTTCGCAATCGATTGTTAACATTGCAGTAGAAATATTTTGTATTTTCAGGCGGTCTGCGTAATGCATATTGCGTTTATCGTACACATTAGGTGTATGTAATATGCACGTATATGGCGTATGTTATAGCAAACGGAGAAGGACAAAAATACAAGATGCAAAGTAAAATCTATGCAATATCATATCTATAATTTCGAGTGATGCTAATTTAAGAAATCTATAAGTTAAAATAAAGAAGACCCCTCGTTTCAATGGAATAGCATGCTTTTTAGGGGCGAACAAAACAATTTGCTTTTTTTTCACTGCGAAGCACCATTGGGATCATACTGGGGAGAATATATGTTGTTACTAAGGTCGAGGGTCACTTTAGAAGAAAAATATTACGGCAGTGCAAAAAAATTTTCATTGAAAATTTTATTTTTCAAAATTCCAAAATTTTTTTTCCTCTAATTGCCAGAATTGACTCTTGATTTGTTTTAGAACTGCTGTGACACCTTGTGCAATATATATTTAAACCATTAAAATTGATTAAGCCATTTTCGAGAAAATTGACATTTTTGATTTTTCGAAAAAATTTTATAACTTGTGTAAAAAATTTTTTTTGAAGTTGGCACTTGGGGTAAATTAATCTCATAATGGAAGAAACTTACCATCCAAATATGAACCAAATATCTTCCAAGGCAGACCACCCATGCTTACCCGGCTATGGCCTTTTAAATTGTATTAAGAAGGGGAGGAGAAGGCTATGGAATAGATATAAACATTCTGAATGTACCATCCATGAATAAATTCTAATTCTACTAAAAATAATTATATTCTATTTTTTAGGAAAATTTAATTAATTATTGCGGGTTATCACTTTTATATATTTAAAAAATTTTTTTTAGTAGAAGAATCTTTTCAATTTTTACGAATTTTTTGTCCTAAGTTTAGACTTTGACAGAATCTAGGAAAAAATTATAATTTTGTTGATACGTTGATTATATTCTACGTAAATTTACAAAATGAACACAAGAACATGTAAAATCGTCAATTATTTCGGGAGTTACTCATAATTTAAGAAAAATTTGAAATTTTATCTTTTTTTCACAATATCTTTCTCAAAAATTGACAAAAACACTTCATCTTGAGGTCAATTTATGCGGAATATGACGCCCTTCCTGCTATTTCAAGGAAAAAATTTTAATGTGTGTATTGCCAATATCAGGAGATTATATGCATCTAACAAAAAACAGATGGTCTGATACTATCCGCCGATAGTGTAAATGTACGGAAATGAGAGAAAATGTGAAGGAATGTGAGAAAGTGAAAGGCGATATGAGGAGTTAAGAGGAAACTTGAGGAAGTGTGGGGGAATATGAGGAAATAAGAGCAAATATGAGGAAATGAGATGAAATGTGAGGAGATGAGAGGAAGTGAAAAGAAATGTGAAGAAAAGTGAGTACATGTGCAGAAATGAAAGGAAATGTGAGGGAATGTAAAAGATTGTTAGATAATGTGAGCAAATATGAGGAAGTTGGAGAAGATATATTTAAATATAAGGAAATATGGGAATAAGAAAAAATGTGAAGGAATGTGAGAGATTGTAATATAATAATGTGATGAAATGTGAGGAAGTGAGAGAAGATGTGAAGAAATTTAAGCAAATTTGTAGGAATGAGAGGAAATATGAGTCAGTGAGGGAAAATGTGATGGATTGTAAGGGAATTTGAGGAAATGTGAGAAAGTGTACGAATGTAAGCAGATTTGAGGAAATGTGAAGTTTATGAGCTCATTTGGTCACCTAGCTGGCAACAATTGCTGACATGAGCTTCTAGTAGAATATAGATAAGTGAGGTAACAAATGTGAAAAATATATTTAGAAAGAAAATTCTTTTTTTAAATTGTAAACTAATGTCACGGTCCACTAAAAATTTTAGTTTTAATCGTAACGCCAGATAATAGGCAACCCAACGTACAGCAAAATAAATGATACATGGATATGGTCGATAACGCAGTATGTAGATCCTAAGTTGTTTCTCAGCGCCTGCTAGTAGGCAGCTAATGTATGTTTATTCATATTCACGTTCATATGGTCTTATAACAAAAGTTATAAGATTAAATTAAGATTACAGTATAATTCCTTAGCTATTAATACTAATAAACATAATGAAAAACAAATAGGAACAAATACATACAAATCTATTTGTTTGTATTATCAGGGATTGCTTATCGAATCATAAAAAGAGAAAGAGAAGAGAAGGAATAAATAATGGTAAATGTATTAGACGAAGAGGTCTAGTGTTCACATAATTCATGAAGTAGTAATTGAAACATGTCAAATAAGACATGGAACAAGTATCTTGAAACAATCATGCCTTGGTACCGATTCGCTTCGTACGTGCTATTCATCAGATTTGCGAGGCGCGTGCCATTCATCAGATTTGTGAGGGTCACTCCTTCCAACAGGATTGATCCAATATAAAAACCCCGGATTTCTTCCGGTGGGCGTTTTTTGTTTCCAACCAGTAATACTGTTAATAAGTATCTCGCGAATGAATCGCCAAGGCTAGAACGTGAGTTCTATAGAGCATCCGAGATCGCGGCCTTTGAGTACAAGTAAACGAGATACCTTCGGCTATGGTGTGGGCCCTATAGAGCATCCAGGATCGCGGCCGTCGTAACAAAAGTAAATTACAAAGTGAACAAGGTCCCTTCGACTAAACATTCAATAACAAAGCACCATACAGTCGTCGTATAGTCGGTACTTCGTAGTGACAGTTCGGGGTTCTAAACTAAGTGCAATTAATCACACCCTGTGAGATCTTATCGTTGTCTCACGATACATAAGGGAATAAAAAGATGATTTCCATTCTTCTCTTGCCCTTCAACCAGGAGGTAGAGTAAGTAATATACATAATTTTGTATCATCTCATTCGTGTTTTTTATAATAAACTGAAGTGAATTAAAATCAAGTGTTTTATCATTGTGTAACGCAAACCCCATAGGTTTGACAAGTGACAACGATCTCACAATAAATAATTTATCAGGCCTTACCAACCTGATCTAATCAGCCTACTAGCCTCTCGCACCATATATATAATCACCCTTGCCTTCTGCTCGGGGTGTAACAACTGATTTGGTAGCAGCGGTGGGATCGTCACTTTTGTTATTACACATTCGAAATTCGAGTCAGTGTAATTATAAGATAGAACTAGCATAAAAGCACTCAAGAGTATAAGTCCTTTTTAGATTCGTTGAACGGTCCCCTTCGGGGTAAGGCAAAGTTTGAGTTGTTTTGTTAGGTGTTGGTTCGCGGGTTCCGCAAGCTCTGCCATCGCTAAAAAGTTCATCAAAGTACCCTGAATTAACCTTGCATGCATTCTTTGTAGCAAGATTGTGCAAGTGAGGGGTTTAAAAACAATAAATAAATTTTCATGTCAGATTATTCCTTAAAGCTAATAACTAATCGCCGACCGAAAACAATAATCTCACTTTATTCGGACATTCTTGAAAATAAATCTGGGGATTTCGTTTATAAACCATCGTTAAACATCAATTTAATACGGAAAGATAAATTAGCTTCATTTGTAGAACTTGACTACAATAAGATTTTTATTCCTCGAAATTAGTCACTATCCACAATTGGCGCTGTCGAAATCCCTATTCTAGATAAAACGATAGAATTTAACACCATAGTTCTTGAAAACCCTTCAGAAGTAGCTGGAATAATAGGAAAGTCCCTTTTAATAAAACTAAATCTAGCTCTTCCTGAATTATTTATGTGAACATTAATTCATGTCATCTTATTTCTCTGAAATAGAAAATAATCAAAGTCACTATCTGTCAATTCAATTTTCCTCGTACGATTTTAAATACATTAATGGTAGATTTATTATCGACCCAACTCTCACCATCAATTTAATAAGGGAAGACGCTTTGGCATCATTAGTAGAAATCAATCGTTCAGAAGTTTATATTCTTATTACTCCACCACGGAGAAGGAATGTTTGGCAGTACTACAAGAAGTTATTCATTTTCGACCACACCTCTATCGCCGGAAATTTATTACAATGAGTGATCATGAACCCCTCAGATGGATAGGTACCGTAAAAAATCCCAGCCAAAGACTAATTCGTTGGCGTCTGAAGTTGAGAGATTATGAATACACCTTTAAATATAAACCTGGTAAGAGGAACACAAACGCTGATGCGCTCTCTAGAAACCCTCTAATAAAAGGATCCTCAGATGGAAGCACTTCCAACGAAGAAGAGGAACCTGCTAGACTACTACCTGTACAAACTCGTCAAGCAAAACAAGGCACAGAACAAAAAACTAAACCCCTCTCAAAAATCGCAAAACCCTCGGTCCTTACACCAAAGGTATCATCGTCTAAAGCTAACACGTCCAAACCGTCTACTTCAGGGACACAGCGACCAACATTTTCTAAACCTAAAGTTACCAGTCGAAACGCCATCGATTCTACGAAAACTACTAATTTAAACGAAAGTACAATAAGCAAACGTTTACTTCACTGAAGAGTAGAAGATAAAAGAAGTCAAGCTCGATCCAACTATCAGGAATCCAGTACAGAATCAGAAGACAATACCAATAAGTCAGAAAATTCTGCTCCTCCTATACTTAGAAAAAGTAAAAGCGTATTGTCCAGTTTAGATATACCACTGTCAGCTTTCCCATCCCCTATCGAGTTCAGAAGTGCCCCAGCAAAAGCTCCAGGACATTTTGAGGAATTTTTCCCAGAAGAAATAGAACCAGAACCAATTATAGGACCAACACAAGAATGACCCATAATAACTGAGTCCTCCCCAACGCGATAGTGATGATAGTTCTTCAGAGGAGGGTGACCAACAGTCCGAAGAAATAAATGTAGGTAACAGTTCAAGAATAACCAGAGAAGAACTGCAGAAGTCCATTTCTCAATTTTATCAATCACTAAAAGCGCACAAAGACTGGATAGAAGGAGAGGAAGAAGAGGATATAAGACCTCTTCGAGAGGTCACTGCACTGTCAGACGGAGAAGATGATTAAGAAATTTTAATGCTATCGAAGAACATGAACCTGACAGTGAAGCAGAATTTACTCAAAGAATAGACAAAATATTAAACTACGCTAGAAACGTATTAAAAGAATTCGAAGCAAGGGATGTAAATAACACAGATCAAACAGACAATGAGAAAAATACTAATCCAGATGCGGAAATTCTAACAGGTCCTATTGGGACTGATGGAAAAAAATCCGAAATCAGAGAACGTAAAAGTGTAACTTTCGAACCTTAATCAGAAGCATCCTCAGCCCTCGATTCATTTAATTTATCCAATTGTGGGCTACCCCGTGGTTTGTCCACTCCTTACCAACAAACTACCATCAATATGGAGGAAACGCAAGATATAACAAGTCCTGTAAAAACAGACAAGCATCATAAACCCCGACGTGTAGAACTAAATCAACAAAATTCACTTATGGAAACAATGACTGAACCAAACATGGAAACAGCATCACATAAGTCCAGCTACACACTCCCATCTATCACCAACTTACCACGACCATTACCAGCAATGTATGCCCAAACTCCTGGAAATCTACGATCTACCACAAAAAGTTCTAGAGAAAACTTAACATATTGAAGAGGAAATTACACTCATCGTTAGATTATGGGCCGGGCTCGGGGGTAGACGATCCTCAATCTAATGCTATTAAAATCCAGTTTGAACCGCATTTAAAGCGACGAGCAAGCAGTCTTACGTCAACATTCAGGACCGCGTATATAGTCTCTGAACGTACAAAAGTAAATGCGCAGAGAGTCGTGATGTAAACAACGTATGGCGGCCCTGACTGCCCGAGCGATCGCGCCATCGCGGGAAGCTCAGGGGCGGGGGACAGAATCAGTGAAGCGTGAACGACCATGAAGGTGGCCCCCAATCTCAGGGCCCATAATCTAACGATGAGTGTACATACATTTCCTTTCCTCAGATTGCGAGTTTACTACCTCCGTAGGACGCTTACTTATAGATATAGGGGCTACTGATCCACTAGAAATCAAGGAAAAACAACAGGTCAAGTTTGAGTAATTCCTCGAGGTCGTTTAAAATATATACAGTGATTATAAAACAAAAACATTTTAGCGAATTACAAGAGGAAGATTTAAGGATTGAACTGCATAATTTATATGTGACTTTAAAGAGAGGAAATATTGAATCTTTCAGGACCAAAAGGTAGAATGTTAGACCTTTTACAAGAAATTTTTGAAAACAATAATATCGACATTATAGTATGCTATGGAAACGTGTGTGTTCCTCCAGAGGAAGAACGTGAACAAATAATACTTGAAAATCACCAAAGCAAAATTGGAGGACATAAAGGGGTTAATAAAACATATGGAAGAATACGTAAAAGATTTGTATAGCCAGGAATAAAAGAACAGGTCACTGATTTAGTACAAAAATGCAATACTTGTCAGGAACAGAAGATAATCCGCGCCAAAACCCACGAACCAATACCAACCACCCCAGATGGAAATAGGCATATTCTCACTATGCAGGACAATCTTTCTAAATACTGCATAGCTGTAGCAATACCTGATATAACAGCAACCACCATAGCTCACGCTTTAGCAACAAATTTATTTTCTGAATATGGGACTCCAAAAACTATATTAACAGATAGAGGAAGTGCTTTTATAAGCAATCTCTTAAGAAAACTATAAAAAATATTTGAAATTAAACAAATAACCACTTCAGGATACCAACCACAATCACATGGATCTTTAGAAAGAAGTCACGCAGTGCTAGTCGACTAAATCCGGTCGAACGCTAAATATTATGATGACTGGGACCGGTTAATGCCATTTGCGATGTTTTCTTACAACACATCGATCCATGAAGCAACTATATTCACTCCTTTCGAATTAGTATTCGATAAAGTCGCACGCACCCCTAGTTCATTTCCTTCTCGTGAAAAATTAGAAACCTACAGGTCTTATTTAAAAGAATTAGTAGTGAGATTATCAGAAATTAAAAGTATAGCCGCGAGGAATACAGGGTCCGTTCAATAAGTATCGGGACTGGTTCCAAAAATCAAAATTTATTGCAGGTATCATTACAATTACTTAATAACATTCAAAATGCATGCCTCCTGCATCGATACACTTAGTTCAGCGCGTCTGCCACTCGTCAAAAGCCCGCTGGAAGTCGGTTTCCGGAATACTGTTGAGAGCCTTTGTCGTCGCCGCTTGAACCGCCTCGATGTCCTTTGAGCTCTCTTTTCATTCGGGGAAACAAGAAAAACTCAGGTGGAGCCAGGTCTGGGTTGTAGGGGGGGGGGGTGAGGCAACGTTGCCACGCCGAATTTCGCCAGCAGCTGCCGCACAACAATCGCACCGTGGCACGGCGCGTTGTCATGGTGAAGTTTCCAATTCTTCGCAATGGCTGGTCGCACGCACGTTACGCGATTTCGCAGGCGTGTCAGTACTTGCACCTAAAATGCAGCATTTACGGTCATTCCAGAAGGCACGAACTCCTTGCGAACAGTGCCACGTCGGTCGAAAAAAACAATCAGCATGGTTTTGATTTTGGATTTTGACATCCGAGCTTTTTTCAGACGCGAGGACCCCTGCGTGTGCCATTCTGAACTTTGACGTTTTGTTTCCAGGTCGTACTGGAACACCCAAGTTTCATCGCCGGTAATAACGTTGTCGAGAAAATCTTCATCTTCCTGGACGCAGTCCAAAATTTCTTACGAAATTTCCACCCGCGACAGTTTTTGTTCTTCGCTCAAGACTTTCGGCACCATTTTCGCACACACTTTCCTCATCGCAAGATCCTTTGTTACAATGGTGTGGACGGTTCCGACTGAAAGGCCGGTCTCCTCACTGATAAGGGCGATTCACTTTGGCCACCTGAGCATCAGTTCGAGCAGTCGTCAGGCGTCCGACGCGGTGCTCGTCTTCGACGAGCTCCCGGCCTTCTTTAAACATGTTGTGCTACTCAAAAACTCTTGTACGACTTAAGGCATCATCCCCATAAGCCTGTTTAATGAGTTCAAGGGTCTCCGACGCGGATTTTCCGAGTTTAAAGAAAAACTTCACAGCGTAGCGTTGCTCGACGGCGCGCTTCATGCTGGCGCGACGACACAACAAAAAATCACACGTCACAAAAATCCACCTCCTGTCTCAACGCATGCCCGCCGGCGACTGAACTAAAGTGCGCCTGAGTGGTGGGGGACCCCTCTACCGAGCCGACCGGTATTCAGAATACAGCGCAATCATTACACTGGAATAACGACCAAGCTACATTATTCACTGTGATGATTTATTATAAAAAAGATGGAGATCTCAAGCACGTAAGTATCGCAATCATATCTGATAACTTAGCTCATGACACGGTGGCTCTTCATGAGTATCAGAAGATAATAGTAGATTACTTGAAAACTCATTTCAGGACAAAGAAAATCTACTATTTCACTGATGGTGCAGGGCAATATTTTAAAAATAAGAGTAGCTTTGCTAATTTCCAAGCCCATGAAGAAGATTTTGGTATCCAAGCTGAATGGCACTTCCATGGTACATCTCATGGTAAGGGTGCATGTGATGATATAGGAGCGAATATAACATAAAGAGACAAACAGCACGCTAAAGCTTACAATGTTCTCCGAAACATTGCATACTCATTCCTTATGCTTTGTTTCAGTGGGCATAGAGTTAACTGTAAGGAAACCGAAATTTTTTTCAGCAGCAAAGAAAATCATACCTTAGCCACCGAGTTACTGAAAGCCAGATTTGACAAAGCTGTTACGATACCAGGTACATTACAGTATCACGCTTTCATTACCACTCAAGATGGAAAACTTCAACTCAAAAAGTTTTCGTCCTCTGAGAAATACGACATCTTCTCGAATGGCAAAAAATAGAAAACGCAAAAGAATCCTGCAAAGAAAACAACTGTTGAAACTATCGCCAAAAAATCGAACAGGAAAACGAATAATATTACCATATAATATTACTTAACTTAAAAAACTGGCACTAAAGCGTTGCACAAAGATCCTATTTTGAAGAAAAAAAAGTGTCGAAATTTGAAAAAAAGTCTAATTTATTTTGGATTTTCAAGAATTAGGGTCAAATTTTGACTTTTTTCAAAAATCGTTATGACCAGTTTGTGAAAAAATCTATCAAAAATATTTATAGTGAAATTTTCTTCAAGGCAATAGGAAACAAGTTACAAATGTTTGAATGTAAGGCTTTGCTTAAAAAACCCAAAAATTGTACCTCCTCCACTTTGATAAATAATTATCAAAATGAATTAATTTTTAGTGTGATGAGTACTATCTAATAGGACTAAAAATTAGGGTCAAATTTTGACTTTTTTCAAAAATCGTTATGACCACCAGAAAGTTTGTGAAAAAATCTATCAAAAACATTTATAGTCAAATTTTCTTCAAGACAATAGGAAACAAGTTACAAATGTTTGAATGTAAGGCTTTGCTTAAAAAACCCAAAAATTGTACCTCCTCCAATTTGATAAATAATTATCAAAATGAATTAATTTTTAGTGTGATGAGTACTATCTAATAGGACTACAATTGGGCCAATTTTTAGCACGATCGGACCACTTTTATTTTCGAGGTGAGTACACTTCAGAAATTATGCCCCATATGGCTGATTCCACGTGAGATTTAAATCCAAATTTTTGATTGTCCTGACAATTTTTTCTCTTGTTCTAGAGCGAAATAAAATCGACACGTATTTTTTTAAAATATGATATGGATATTTTACGAGATATCGATTTTTTTTCATCGACTCCAAAAAAACAGTCTTTTTTCAAATGCTTCGTAAATCGCCCACTTTTCTACTGACACTTAGCCATTTTAGGGAAAAATGT
>JBAGKK010048782.1:0-10163 GCA_037177015.1 Euceroptres primus
GATTCAGATTCAGCGACCCCAAAAACATATAGGTATGGTGGTCTAGTTCACGGGACATGCCACTTTTATTTTTTTGTAGGGCTGTGTCATTGAACATATCAGTTCATGCTCTACGTAGTAGGTTTTGTCGTTTACTCTTACTATGCTTGGATTTAATTCTTTAATTTGCCTTTTAATATTCTTCAGTTCAAGCAAGATCTTATCCTTGGTCTCTGCTTCAAAGTGAAACAGAATAGGCAGGCAACAGTTTGGTGAAGAAGGTCGAGGATTTTGCCAAATTGGTTCGGATGATGAATCTTCTGCGTATTCGAGGCGAAGAGGAACCATTGACACGAAGAAGAGACTTGATTGAGAAGATTCGGGATTTTCAACTTTATGTTGGTATGAAATAAATCCTGATGTTCTATCACAGCCGTATTTTGACTTCATTTTTAATTTCTTCGTATTTTTAGGTAGTTCAAGACTTTCAACCATCAGTAATCGTTCAGCAGTATGGCCGAGTAACCATTGCAATTGCAAAGTGCAACCTGTTTCGTTAACTTGTATTTTTGAACTTGGTGGATAACACTTTTTTTTGCACCTATAATTATTTTGTAGGAGGGCAGTACCTTAGCATTTTTTCTTCCAATAATGTTCTGAGGACCTCGTACTTTCTTTTCGTTAATTTCAAATCAATGAACAATGCGAGTGCTTCATCATCTGTGAAGGGTACTGCATTTGCTTCATGCGATTCTACTGGTTCAAAGTCTTTTACATCTGTTTCAATAATTCTTTTCCATCATTTTATATACCTTTTGCAATAATATCAAGGGCAGCTTTATTACCTAAACATTGAAGTTTTTCAAGTACATCAATATCATTTCCTGAAACACATCCTTTCAGACTTTCAATACTTCTTTTTTTGTCTTTTCCGCGCATTCTTCAACGCTCTTGCTTTTTCGAAGTTCTAAGCAGGTTGCTGCTGACACTGAAAATTTAATACCGCATCAATATTTATTGTGCTCCAAAAGTTGATTTTCCTTGTAAAAAGAAGTTTTCCATTTTTGGAAAAAAGTTGGTACGAAATATCGAGAGAGTTTAAGTCGAAGCGATCTCTGCAATTTTTCGGAAAGGCTGTAATTTTCCTTTAAATAATTGAACAAGACCTCTGGTCACTTATCATTTGAATTCAATAACACGTTTGACAATTCCCTATATTTTATTCCTATGGAATCCATGTCTAGATTGTCTAGACTACTATTCTTTAAGTAAAAGCACGAAACTAAATACCAAAATAAAATTAATGAAACGAAACTGAACAAGTAAAATCAAACTAAACACGAAAATAAATGTAAAACTATACAGAACGACAGAACAGGAGGAACACGAAAATGATAAGCAAATAATTATCAGCAAATCAATGAAACGTCTTTAATCAGATCCAGAAACAAGTGAACGTCTATGCGATCATCCTCTGTTTCTCAGCGTCACATAACATTAAAAACAAATCAGAAATACAGCTAGTTATATCAGTAAATAGAATTTAAATGCGAAAAATTGTGGGTAACACAGAAAAAGTTCAAATACACGTTTGCTGCTCTTACCTTCCTCCAACCTTCCATCAAGCAACTAATGAAATGTCTTTTATCAGACCCAGAAAAAAGTAAACGTCTATGTGATCATTATCTGCTTCTTAGCGTCCCATAACATGAGAAACAAATACAGTTTCTGTAATTATCACTTGTTCCTTGGTTTCGCACACGACTTCAGAGTTTATTCTAAAAAGAAACGAATTCTGTAGGTAGAGAAATAATAAAATGATCAATACTTAGGAGGTTTCGGATACGAGTTTCCAAAACTTGAGAGACCATTTTAACAATTTGTTAACACTTATTCGACACTAGAGTTTCTTAACCGAAAGAATTCATACTGAATTGCGGGTGGATGAATATGTTATAGAAACACAATTTTATTTGGAGAAACATGAACGAACTGAGAGATTTTTTATACATTGTTAAAAATTTCGACTGATTTTTATAAATAATTGTAAAAATAATAAACATGTCCTGCCAGATAATACAGTATAATAACAGGGAGACCTTTCTTAAAAATTGTAGTTGATTTAATGAAAAACAATATGGTGTTTCCATTAAAAAAACGGCCTCATAGTAATTTGTTTATTAAATTTGTTTAAAAACTATGAATTGTTGTCTAACAGCAAAATATCACAGTAAAGGCCCATTGTTTATACACATTTAATTTTTTGTGTTAAAGAAACTAAATTTATTTACTAAAACATGGCCAAATTATACATTTCTTTATTTCACTTTTTAACAACAATTACCAATTGTTTAATATTAATAAAAAATAACTATAGAGAGCTACTAGCAAGATATTAGGAATTAATTTCTCTGAAAAAACGAAATCTATATGCTGAAAAATGGCAAAACAATAAATTTGTTTATTTAATTTGTTTAAACAGATAGAAATTATTTTTTTAGAACCAAGTATCATATCAAGATGTATGTTTAATCTGAAGTTGATTAAAAAAAATGAATTCCTTTTACTGAAAAATGACAATATTATTCATTTGTTAATTAATTTTGTTTAAACAAATAACACTAATTATCTGAAATCAAAGAATCGCACAAAAAAGCTATAAGCAAGATATTTATTGTCCTTTCTGTTAAAAAAACCGAAACAAATCTATTTGAAAATGACGAATTTATGTATTTGTTTATAAAATTTGTTTAAATAATTAACAAATGGTCCCAATTTTTTTTAAAAGTCGTATCGAATTTTTTTTTCTTTAGTTTTCCACTTAAAAACACACATCTGAATTAGCTATATATCATTTTTACTAAAAATCTAGCTTTTGTTGATTAATTTGTTTATAAAAATTGTAAACAATTTTTTAAATATCTGGTACTGCTGAACATCATTTAAGACAAGTTTGCCCACTAATTTTGGGTACTTTCACATAAATTGGATAAATTCCCACAAAATGGCATCTTTGAAATTTTTTTAAAATGAATTTTCATTGTTAAATAAAAAAATTAAACAACTTTTTAAAAAATATGCCTCGCCAACTTTTTTAGAAATTTCATAAGCTTTAATTTTAAAAAAATCAAAATCGTTCGAATAGTTTGGGCTAAAAGTTAATTTGTTCACGGATTTGGCCCCACTGTGCGCCCGGGTGGTAAACAGTGATGAGCACGCGGGCGCGCAGCAAAAACCTGTCACCGCTCAAGATAGGCGACGAAAATAATTTTTTGAATATAATCTCCCCAAAATACTAGGTTCAATCTTTAATTTGAGCCTGTACTAGAAGTTTCTAGAACGTCAGATTCGCACCCTATGTTGTTTTTAAAAAATTGCCAAAAAGGCTAATTTTCTCCAAATCTGACGTGATGGAGCAAATCTGACACCAGATTCGGATTCAGCGACCCCAAGTACATACAGGTATGGTGGGCTAGTTTATGGGCCATGCCACTTTTATTTTTCTGTGTGGCAGTGATATTAAAGCCTTCGGGGAGGATCTCCAAAACTCCTAGACCTTGACTGTGTCACAACGCAGGAGGACATAGAGCAAGCTCTGAAAAGAGACCTCGGGGAAAAAGCAGGAGACGCGAAGGTTTCGATCACTAAGCCTAGTCAGAGAGAGCAGGTCATGGCTATCGTAGAACTTAACGAGCAAGCAGCCAATGCACTTCTGGAAACCGCCCGCATCAAAGTGGGATGGATCCGCAGCAGAGTGAGACGTAGAGCACGGGTAGGTCAATGCTTTCAGATTCTGGAGTTCGGTCACCAAGAAAGAGACTGTAAAGACCTGACCGCAGCGGCCTATACCTCTGAGCATCACAGATAAAACCAGAGAACCTCAAATACATACCTGGGTCGGGCGCATGCGAAGTGTTCAGACAAGCGCTTGACAGAGACAAACGAGACAACTTATGCTGAGGGTCCTACAGGGAAATATGCACAGAAGTAAAACAGCGGACGATCCCCAAACACATCGAGTGCTGAACAAGGAGATCGATCTGCTGATAATCAGCGAGCAGTACCAAAACAGGGATACCACAGCATGGCTCACAGATAACCAAGGCACAGCAGCCATCTGGGTGCGAAATTCAAGGAAACTCCTGATCGAAAACCGTGGATGCGGAAACGGATACGTATGGATAAGGAGCAAAGGCATCACATATGCGAGCTGTTACCTTACGCCCAACGAGGGCATCTAGGACTTTCAGGAAAAACTGGATTCTCTGGAAGATACTATCCAGAAAACCGAAGGTGGAGTAATAGTGGAAAGCGCATAATGGATATTGCAGCAAGACGAGGACTCCTAGTTATGAACGTTGGGGATACAACAACCTTCAGACGGGCCGGAAACGTTGGAACGATTCTAGATATAACCTTAGTATCTGAGGGAATAACCCCTCTTATAGAGAAATGAGAGGTTCTGGAGGACTACACTTGTAGCGACCACCAGTACATATTCTTTAATATAGGAGGTAGCCCAACAAATAGGATACACTGCAGCAGGGCCAAAAAGAGGAACGCGGCAAAACTGGATGCAGAGAACCCAGACGACCCAGAGAACCCTCTGACGATAGTCAGAGGGCTGAACAGACTGTCGGAGGGAGCTAGCATGGGTGCGGAAGAATTATTGGAAGCTACTATGCGGCTCATACACCTGGCCTGTGACGACTCGATGCCTCGCAAGGAGAGGCACAGAAATAGGACCTCCGCCTATTGGTGGAATTCAGAAATCTCAGAGCTCCGAAAACAGTGCCTAAAATACAGACGGAAGGTCACCAGAAAAAGACGAATAGGCACAAATCAGGCCTTAACAATTTGGGAATTCAAGCTAGCCAAGAAACAGATAAGGATGGCTATCAAGATAAGCAAAAAGCTGAGATAAAGACAACCACAACTGTGGGAAATATCGTCGATGCGCTGTTTCCAACCCATCCGATCAGAGAGGACACAGGCAGAACCCCAATTATAGAGATCCCGCTCTTCAATGAGGAGGAACTAAGGACAGCCGTGACTTCTCTACAAAACAGAAAAGCTCCAGGACCGGATGTAATCCCAGCTGAAGCCTTAAAAGCAATTGCTGGCATATGCCCGCATATCCCAGTGAACAAGATGAAGAGCTGCCTTAAAGTTGGACTCTTTCACGAACAGTAAAAAGTTCAGCGTCTTGTCCTAAGCAGTAAAGGAAAAGGAGACCCGAATTCCCCTTCGGCATACAGACCTCTGTTCATGTTGAATACTACTGGGAATCTGTACGAGAATATGCTGAAGCCTAGACTGCTTGCTGCCGTACAAGCGGCTGGAGATCTCTTCGAGAGCCAGTACGGGTTTAGGAAAGGAAGATCCACAATAATCTCGATCTGAGAAGTATTGTTGAGAAGCAATATAAAAAGTAGAAAAGGGAAGCCGGTGCACCAAGAAAATGGTTTTACTAGCAACTCTAGATGTAAAAAGTGCCTTTAATTCGGCCAGATGGACAAGATCATCAAAGCTTTGGAAGGCTTTAAAGTACCAGTGTATCTGATGTGTGTAATGAAAAGCTATCTCTCTGATATAGTGTTGATCTACGACACCACTAAAGATATGAGAAGAAAAAAATCACGGCCGGAGTAGCCCAGGGCTCGATTCTTGGTCCAGACCTCTGTAACGTGTCCTATGATGGCATCCTGAGAATGGAGATGCCGGACGACGCATACCTCACGGGGCACGCCATCGACATCCTCGCGGTAATCACTGCGAGAACCACAGAGGAACTCCAGTGGAAGCTGAACAAGGCCATGCGCCGAGTGATCGGCTGGATGAAAGACCACAAGTTAGACCTTGCTGCAGAAAAAACTGAGCTGGTACTAATAACAAAAAAGCACATAACTACGGAGATATTAATGCAGGTTGGGCCTGCGACAGTTACAACCAAGAAAGCTATAAAGCACTTCGGAATACGGACGGCCAAGCTCTCCTTTTGGGAACAGATAAGACAGGCAACGGACAAAGTAGCAGGAGTGACGATGGCGTTGAGCAGGCTCAGTCCATCTTGCTGTATGGAGCAAAGATATGGGCAGATACGCTAAGTCAGAAAAAGTATAGAAAAAAATGGCAGCGGTCCAACAGAGAGGGGCGCTCGGAATAGCCAGCTCCTATTGCACGGTATCAGAACCGGGGATACTAGTGATCGCAGGTGTGCTACCGATTGGCCTTTTGGCCCAGGAGAAAAAGCTGGTATTTAAAAGAACAGCAGAAGTGGGCAAGCACATTGCAAAGGAGGAAGCTAGAGCTCTCTCTATGGAAAAGTGGCAACAACGGTGGAATAGTGATCACCGAGGAAGGTGGACGGCAAGGCTGATACAGCAGTTAAGCACATGGCTCGATCGAAACCGCGGTGAAACGAATTATCACTTGACGCAATTCCTTTCAGGACACGGTTACTTTCGTAACTACCTCTACAAAAGAGGAAAAGTCAGCAGTCCAAAGTGTGGATATTGCGAGGCGCAAACCGACGACGCGAACCACACTTTCTTTGAGTGTGAACGAGAAGTGCGGATCCTTCTCGTGGGTCTGGGCTCAGATTTTTTCACCATTTCCGTAAAAAAAAAATCACCATCATCTTCATCATCATCATCTGATCCTGCTTTCACTGAGTCGATCATCATCATCTGATCTTTCCTTCACTGGCTGAATCATCATCGTCATCATTTAATCTTGTCCTCACTGGTTAGATCATCATCATCCTCATCATTAACTGATCTTGCCTTTACTGGCTGAATCATCATCATCATCATTTGATCTTGTCTTCACTGGTTGGATCAACATCATCATTATCTTATCTTATCTTTCCTTCACTGGCTGAATCATCATCATCATCTAATATTATCTTCACTGGCTAGATCATCATCATCAACATCATCATCTGATCTTGCCGTCACTGGCTCGTTTATCTTCTAATCTTGCCTCTATTGTCTGGATCATCATCTTCTGATCTTGCTTTGAATGACTGGATGATACCTTGATTTTGTTATATTAGATCCGCCATTTTGGTATAATTTAATAAAAATTATACCCTCTCATTGCTGATGAGAACGTAAAACGTGACAAGAGTTGTTCAACACAATGGTTCATTGGATCCCTAATTCGCATGACCAGTATTATAAATTCAAACTTGCATATTTCAGCTTAAAAAAATCGTGCAACGGTAATTAGAAAGAGTTTTTAAAGCTGAAAACTAATACTATGCGATGCCTTTTTCGGAAATAAAAAAACAAGATTCGTTCTCCCATAGTAAATTCATAAATTTGGCCAAAATGGCCATTTTCTGACGATTTAACCTAAAGTTATCTAAAAACCTGACGTGCTAGACAATTTCTGTAACTGACAAAACCTCAAATTTCGCAGGCCTGTGTGATTACTGATGCTGATGGTTGGTATAGTAAGCAATAAGCAAGCCAAAAATGAAATAACTATTTTATTTATCGTAAATTAAATAGCTCTACCTACTTCATTTCATATGTAGTATATTGTAAGAGATGTATGAAATTATTTTACAAATAAAATATTTATTCGTTGATCAGAAAGAAGTGAAAGAAACTTTCCTCGAGTCCCTTTTGAATACTTGTCAACAATGGTATCAAGATCGCAGCCGAATGCTTCAAGACATTGCAGACTGTCATCGCTATTCTGCTTTTATGACATTCCTCAATGAAATGTACTGCCAGGTGAAAAAATTTATTTAATAATTAGTTTCATG
Organism: Euceroptres primus; assembly: GCA_037177015.1. Taxonomy (NCBI): domain Eukaryota; kingdom Metazoa; phylum Arthropoda; class Insecta; order Hymenoptera; family Figitidae; genus Euceroptres; species Euceroptres primus. The sequence goes on from JBAGKK010048782.1 coordinate 7,757, forward strand.
TTTGTTTTTCTTAATTTGTTTCCTTTGGCTTTGACAAGAATTTTGGAAAGACATCGGAGCTTTGTCTGAATTTAAATTAATTCTCAATTTTTAATTCTAAGTTACAAAAAAGGGCGAAACAATTTAAATAATTTTTTAGGATAGCGTATTTGAATTTATTATTTATTTTCCCTTAGTTGAAACGACGACAACTGCAGTTGAAAACACAACACGAAGGCGTTCCTCCTGAAAGAGTGCTTCTCACTTTACTATGGAAATGTTGCCAGGAATGTCTTCAACCTCCTATGATAAATTCTCTTGCCGAGGTAAAATCATTATGAATTTTGGTAATTCATTAATTTTATGTGTTTTAATTAATTTTATTAATTTTATGGACATTTAAATGTTAATGTTATCCACAGGCGGATTGTCTCTTCTTCATTTTAACTTGCGTCGGCAAAGATTTAGACACTGAATTGCCTGCACAACTTCAACAACTGCTTGGAAGTGTGCGTGATGCATTTTTGGCTGATCAGACGACACTTCCGGCTGTAAGAAAAACACTTCTCCAGCTTATTGAACTTCACGCGGCCCGTTGGCAACTTCCAGCACCAGCTGTCGTTTATTATTACCCTGGTTCATCAAAATAACGACATACTCTTGCGCTCATTCTCATTGTCATCATTTGTGCAAGAAATACGTATTTTGCGTGCATCGCAATTTTTAAATTAGTAGTATGGAAAATTTCCTCTACACCGTTCGAAACCGTTATTCAAGAAACAAAGTCGATCTTGCATAAGATAATCGGTTTGTGAAACTGTATAAAATGAAAGCTCTTAAGAATAACTTTTTCATAAGTTTTGTTCATAAGTTTTATCCCAGGTGCTTTTGATCTAATGACTATAGTGTTATTTTAAATTTCAGATGTTCAGGGGAAAGTTGCTTAAGACGGGCTACCTCATAAGACGGGCCACACTTAATATTTTTGTATGAAAACATTTTATTCATCACTTATGTATGAAGATACATGCTCAGCAGAATTCTAGTTATTTTGAAAGTGTTTTTTCTGCACTAGAAGTAAATTAACGAACACAGAAAGGAAAAATTATTTTTGTACATTAGAGAACGAACTTTTACCTGTTTTAGAAGTTGTGATTTAATAACTTCTAATAATTTAAAAGAGTAAGTTATATTTTTTTGATAGATAATTTTGCAAACCTTGCAATTGCTACTTACGTTTTATTAATTTTTATGCTGTATATTAAAAACATTTAAGAGTCTTTGCAAAAAAGTTGTGATATTTGGCCTATCAATTTTTTGAAAAAAAATCTTCTCGGAACTAGCTACAAGTATTTTTTCCATTATTTCTGATCCAAGATAAAACGAAAATACCAATTTAAGAGATAAAGAATCATTGTTGTAGTGGAGATAAATCATTTACATGTTCGGAAAATATGCAACTTTCCCCTACAGAATTGCTGCTTCCTCATAGAGCAGGCTCGAGTGGCCACTCCTGTCATAGTAGAAGAAGCTTTGTAACGATAAAAAATTTCGAATCTCATTTCTTAGTATTTTTTTATCTATTCGACTTCAGGCATCCCAAAATGAGGTTTTCAAAAATGTCCGTTTGCGTGTGTGTTTTGTCCATAATGACAAATATTTTCCTTATCTATAAGGATTTAGAAGAGAAACATCATCGAAGGTGACAATTAATTATTTATTGGTTGGTTAAAACTGAATCTACAATTTTACAATTTTTGGTAATAAATGTACAAAACTTATTTATGTTCAGTCTATTAATATTTTCTCTGACTACACATTCCCTGTCTAATATAAATCAATGGTTTTTTTTTAGTGCTTCTGCCGTCAAACTTTATAGTTTATCCTCTGCCAACCTTCAATCCACCAAGAAGATGAGTTTTAAAAGTCTGTGCCCGTCTTATGCATGTTTGTTAAGATTACCATTATTTCATAACGTGTGTTAATAAAAAAACAACAACTTGGTGGAATCAGCGGAGGGTTGTGAAGTAAGGACCTGTTCGCTCTGAGAGATCGGTACTGTTGCGAGGGCGAGGTCAGAGTTCAGACACTGATATATTTCGGCTTTTTTTACCCACATTAGGTCACAATCGATCACATCTCAATTTAAGAACACCGATTAAATGAAAAATGAAAATATTGAATACCAGAGCCTTGATCACCGAAAGCTCCTATGCCCGAGTCCAATCACATTTTGTCACTTCATTGCACAAGAATATTCCCTGCCGATGGATCGGTACTTAATCGGTACTGCGAAACGGTATAAGACTGGTTTAGGTCTAAGATTTGGAACAGCTGTATTAGCGGTGAGAACCCAGGAAAAAAGAAACGATTGAACTGGAGCGCTTTGAAATGTGTATCTTAAAATTCCAGATTGACAAAGTTGCAT
>JBAGKK010048792.1:0-10163 GCA_037177015.1 Euceroptres primus
TTCGTGGGGAATTTATCATTTTGCACTTGCTAAACAGACGTTCAAAGTAGCATTTGTTACGCACGTATAAAAAAAATTATTAAAAGTACGAAGAAGAAATCAGTACATACATATGTATGGTCTGGAATTTTGAAAAACGCGCGCTTGTAAGGTACATCTTATATTGATATGATTTGAGAACCACTGCATTTAATTGCAAGAAACTCGGCAAGGAGAGACACATTTTCCATTGCGAGTAGAGTTCAAAAATTCTCGGTAATTTAAATTTGGAGAAGGTAACGGAGAACGTTACCGTATGTTACCGAGAATGGGAGAATTTATTGAGAATTTACGAGAACGTTCATTTTTTACTTTTATTTTTTGTTTTTTAATTTAAATAACGTTTATATTCAATCAAATTCCATGTACTTAAACCTAAATTGCAATAAACATTAGCAATAAAAATTAGTTTGTAGTTTTATATACAATATACTCCATATTTTTCAATTTATTTATTATACCATAAATTCTTTCAAACATTATAAACATTAAACTTTATTGTAGAACAAGTTAAGAAAAGTCAGTATTATCAGTCTTAGAAAATTAATACTGAGATTAAGTAAGATTAGTCAGTCTGATCGAAATTTCTAAATATTCTTACTATTATATTATTAAATATAATATATAACACTAAATATATTATTGTTTTGACTTATAAGTATTCGTCCTTACATGAGAACAACGACTGGATGAAGACCAATGTTTTAAAATACTATTTCTTTGGACGATTAAAGCCCATTAATAATAATAATAATTATTAATTAATAGTAATTATTAATAATAATAATTACCTTCTGTTGCTCCAACCATCACACTGTATTCCGATTGCACTTGATTTCGAAATTTCTTCGCTGACTTTCAATTCGATTCGCTCAAATTCTGAGTTTAATAGAGATGTAGCAATCTTATAAGTAGATGGGAGTTTCCAGGAAGGACGTAGCTCTCGAAAAAAATACGTCCAATACTCGTTTTCCAGCATTGAAAGCGCGCAATCAGATGAAAAAATTGCTCTAGCTAGTTTTTCACCCAGTTTTTCCTATTATATAACAAAATCATATAACATACAAATAGCAGTAAACTAAATCTTAACGTATATTTTAAGTCCACAAAATTTAATTTTAAAAGAAATATACAAGATTTATTAACCAAACAAACCTCCTCATCAAGCATCATGGAGTCAATATACTTCTTAAAATCAAATAGGCTACTTTTCTTTTCCTTTTCTTTTGAAGGTGGCAAATGATTATCAGTAGTGTCTGATTTAGATCTAGACATAGGCGTTGAGTTATTGCACATAACTGCATCCGCTTCTGAAATATATATTTTTTTATTTTTATTATTTTTCAATTATCCCATAAATTGTCACTCTTAAGAGAATTTTACGAATGCATTCCGCAAATAATTTTAATTGCATTTTCCTCAGAAATTGATATAAAATGATTATATAGATAATAGATTTTGAGTAGGGTGACCAGAGTTGATTTTCGGAATAAACCAAGCTTTAAGAAATAGGTCAAAGTAAGACATGGTCATAATTTTGCGATGTAAATTATAATTCATGATTTAACGTCTGGGAAACAACGAATTGGTATTTTATAAGGAAAAACTATATGTATTACGACTTCTACAAAATAGTGAGTAAGAACTATTGAACTGTTTGGTTTTTATTCTGCGAAATGTAAAAATGCAATCGGATAAGGGAATTGGTCCGATTTCGAAACTTTATTGTACAAAATTCTGAATAAAATAGACTGGAAGATGTCGGAATAAATAAGGTTTTTCCTTGTAACCATTTTATAGAAAACTACTAGATTTAACTCATTTTTTCTATTAAAAAACTAAAAATGCTATTTTCAAAAACCCGGGCAAAGACAAAAGCACTGTAGGATTTTGTGAACCTTTTTGCAGTATTTTAGACAAAATATAGAATTTTCCTGCATATGGTTTTAATATGAATCCTAATGAAAACACCTAAGATATTCTACTGAAATTGTTCATTTGGAATTGTGCGAATCAATGTTAAAAGTAGCTACATTATAGATTAATTATATGATTTATCATAGATATATGTCTCAAATTTGAAGTTAGAATTCTAACATCTGTATTTAAGTTCTCAACGCTTTTTTATATAAATTATCAGAAGGATTGTATAATTAATATATTTTTAAACATCTAACAATGCATTTTTTAGGTTAGGTTAGGCATTACGACCGCCGGCGTCCGGCCTATATAACCTAAAAGGAACACTAAGAAAAATATTATAAAATATAATTACCGTTAATACAGTCATCATCGGAGTCGGACGAAATATGGGACGAAAGCTGTCGTTGATTCTTTATTCGTTCCTTTTTTAACATGCATTTTACTGTTTGAGGGCACTTTAAACATTTTTCTTCTAAATGCCTTCTTTGGCGTGTAGCATTTCTCACGTAAATTTCATCGCAATAATTGCACTTGTAAGTGACTTTGTTATTTTTATGCACTTGTTGGAAGAATTTCCATATCAAACTTTTGTTCTTCGGCATATTTTACTTTGTGCCTGCACAGTATGCTGCGTGTTCAAACTTGAAATAGGTACTTGAAATTAATTTTTTTATACTCATTCCCTTGTTTCTTACTACTCAATGCTACCAACCGTTCATAATTTGAAAATATTCCCTAAGTTACTAAAAATCAACACAGGTGTGTTCAAATTACGTTTATTTTGGCGAAAAATTTAAATTCTCGTAAATTCTCGAAAAAAAATCGCTCGAGAACTTACCGGTAACGTTCTCGCGTTCCTGACGTAACTTACCGCCTTTCGAACTCTAATTGCGAGTTGGACAATCGGCAGGTTTTACTGTAAACGTGTTCTGTAAGTTTCGTATTTTATTTTTTTTTCATCTTAGGAGATATGCGAAGAAGAAATCGCCGGATTTGAGCAAACTTCCAAGTTTGAAGAGCCAGATTTATGCTTAAAGGTGCGTTAAATAAAAAATTTTCTGGTTTAATTATTAATTTTAGGCGTTTAAGTTTTGTGTAAAAGCTGATTTATTACTTTATACGCAATAATACGCGAACTATTTAAAGTTAATATTCATCGCGCGTAATAAGGCCGGCCTCGGGGGCAAACGGCACTATAATGAGTATTATTAAAATCCAGTTTGAACCAGGTTTAAAGAGACGAGCGAGCACTCTTATGTCAACACTCAAGACCGCATATATAGTCTCTGAACGTACAAAAGTAAATGCGCAGAGAGTCGCGATGTAAACAACTTCTAGCGGGCCTGACTGTTCGAGCGATGCCCTTCAGCCCTTCGCCCTTCAGCCCTTCATTCTTAAATAATACTATAATTTTTGTCTGATTAAATTATTCTAAATATTCAGGTAAATATAAAGCATTTTGTCATACGGTGCATACGACATTTTCGTACATCTCAATATTTAAAAACGAGTTTTGTGATCGCAACAAAATATTAGCTTATATAAATAGTAAAATTTAATTCTAAGAACATCCAGAAACATTATGTCTCATTAAATTTTTTTTTAAAAATAGGTCGCAACACCGATTCGGTCATCTATTCTAGAATGATCCAAGAATTATAATAAATAGAAACTTATGATATTCCAGAGTTGTTACAAGTCAGAGGATTCTGGAAAGTCAGGCAAAGTCAGGAGATTAAAAAATGGTCAGGGAAAATCTTCAAAGAGTCAGAGAATTTTTATTGATTCAACAAATTATAATTATATCTCAATAGTTATAATTATAATTTAACAATTATAATATTATAAAATTATAATATTATCAGGGATCACAGTCAGTTGCCTATTCCCCTTTTTTCACTATTTCCCCCCTTTCCCCTATTATTCTCCAAATCTAAAATCACTTTTTTTTAGAGTTTTATTAATTTTTCCCTCCTTTTTCCCCTTTTTATACTCAAAGTTTCCAGTAATTTTCCAAGAATTATGAGAAATAGAAACTTTTCACATTCAAAAACTCTTTTCATGTTTTCTTATATGTATTTCCCATAATTTTCGAATCCCAACAAAAACATGGCACATGTAAAATTTGGTCAAGTTAAGAACAAATCGTACATTATAATTCGTGAGATAAAAAATAGTTTGCCAAAATATACATCTTTTTTCAAATATGTAAAGAAAAATTATAAAATAAAATCTCCTAATGGAAGGAAAAAATTAATTTCAATAAATATATTGAAAATAAAAAAAAAACTTTGTACGATTGATTAATTTAATGTAAAAAATTCTACCAAGTTAAAATTTTTTTCAATATATTTATTGAAATTAATTTTTTTTGGACAACTCTTGGATGCAAATTTTAAACTTTTATATACCTAAATCTATAGCTAAATATCCCTCCCAAATTTGTTCGTATCCACAAAAAAATAAATGCGTTTTTAAAAACATGATATTTAGAGGTTTCGCAAGCCCCATGAAAGTTAACAAATATTTCCCATAAGAAAAATAGACCTTTTTGTAAATTTTATTCAGAATCGTCAATATTAGGTCAATCGAGTTGAAACTCAAAATTTCACTTCACTATTAGCCATATTATACGAATCAAAAATTACTTTTTAAATATCACCCCCATAATTCTGTTTTATAGGGTCCCATAAAAATCGCATAAGTGAAAAATTGGGTTTTGCGAATTTTTGGTGCTAATTGTGATTCTTTTGCGGTTTTTCTAGTACAAATTGTTTCTAATATATTACTTTCTACTGATAATTAGATGATTAAATAAATTGTTTAAGCAATTTATTATTCTTTATAGCAATTTTCTCTCAGAATAGAGTTAGAAAGTCGCGTTTTTGTCCTATTTTTCAACTTGTTTTCAACTTTTCAGATAGAGCGAGGCAATAATCAATTAAAGTTAACAGAAATAATTTTTTAAATTTATTATTATTTATAACGATATTTTCTTATCATAATGCTAGTAAGTTGCGGTTTTTTCTAAAATTTTCCACGTTTTGTCTACTTTTCAATTAGATTGAGGTAATAATTAATTTAATTTAACAAACATAATTGTTTAAACAATTTATTATTATTTTTAATAATATCCTCTTTGAATAATGCTAGATAGTTGCGGTTTTTTCTGAAACTTTTAACTTTTTGTCCACTTTTCACTTAGTGAAACAAACATAATTGTTTAAACAATTTACTATTACTTATAACAATATTCTTTTAAAATAATGCTAGAGTGAGATAATAATTATTGCAATTTAACAAACATAATTGTTCAAACAATTTATTATTACACTGGAGCCCCGGTTTACCAGGAGTTTCGGATTTTTGTCAAGTGTGAAAAATATTTCCTAAATATAGGTTTAATTTAACGTTTACTTTAATTTTAAGTTTTTCTTTAGTTATTATTTATGAATTATTATAACGCATAACCAAAACACTGAAATCGAACTGAAGCGAACTGACGGAATTATTCGCTTAGACTACTGCGCGCTTTCTTGCCACGGTACTTGCGCAACTCCGCTGAGCTCCGAGCTCAGCTTTCTTGTCCCCTTGGACCCCTCACCTTTGTCAAGAATTCCTAAGACTGGTATACCGGTGGTAATAAACCGGGGTTCGAGTGTATTTTTAATAATATTTTTGAATAATGCTAGAAAAGTGCGGTTTTTTCTGAAATATTCAACTTTTTGTCCACTTTTGGCTTAGAGTGATTTCATAATAATGGCAATTTAACAAACATAATTGTTTAAACAAATTATTATTACAACTACCTTCTCCTATAGTAATGCTGGATAGTTGCGGTTTTTGCCCGAAATTTTTAACTTTTTATCCACTATTCACTTAGTCTGTAAATGACTTTTTAAAATTTTGTTTTGAATTACAAAATGAAGTTTATTGCAAAGCGTACACCGAGAGAACAGACTTCCTTTTCTCGCATGATCTCGTCTCACGCTACGTTAGTTTAGGTAATTTATACTATGACAGTATACATTCTTACTAAATAAGTATGGATAATTATTTATCCATACTTACTTAGTAAGAATGTACACTGTCATAGTATGAATTATCCAAACTAACGTAGCGTGAGACGAGATCATACGAGAACAGTAAGTATGTTTTCTCGGTCTAAAAGAAAAATTTGGTATTGCACACATTTTACCATCAGCCCCCCCCCCCCCCTGTTCTACCGTGGAGAAAACATGTTGTCATCGATGAAAATATACATATAAAAAGATTAAAAATTCTCAATAATATACATATATAGAGATTAAAAAGGCCTCAATCAAGTAACTAATGGATTATAACAATGTAATAATCAATTAATTATTTTATTGAGGCCTTTTTAATCTCTATACGGGTGGTTGCCAAAAAGTTTACCATATTAGATCATGCAATTTCCGAAAAAAAATTCCATGCCGCCTAAAATATTTTTTTAAGCACCTCCAACCCAAAATAGTATGAAAAAAACGAAATGGAGAGATTAAGGAATATATTTGTGATAGTTACGAATTTTATACGAAAACAACTCCTATACCTCTGTTTCTGCGTAATAAGCATGGATTCTTACTTGAGTTCTGAATGTTTTTAAGTAATGTGAATGCATAGGAAATCGTATTAATTTTTGTATTCCACAAATAATAATAATTCTCATGTTGGTGACAGCATTGTTTAAACTAATAAAGAATCAGTAAACTTTAGTTTAAGGTACTGGACTCTTTTCGTGGTCGTCCCCTTGTTCTTTTCACGACTTCAATTTCCGCAGAGTCTGTTTCTATTCATAACATGAGGACGAAAAATAAATATTGAATGAATAATCAAATCCCAAATGACAAGTGACAGAAATAAATGGGATGCTAATAAAATCTTTAAAACTCTCAAAGGAATTGAAGAAAAAAGGATACTCTTTGGTCTCTTTGGATTTGGAGCGAAGGATGATGAACAACTGGTTTCAATAGACTCTTTTATTTCCATTATTTGAAAGTGGAGTAAGTTCTTTCAAGTACATTGTTAAGGAAAACGTGATAAATTGTTGATTGAAACAAACATACAAAGATAAAAAATTTGAAATAGGTATGGAAATCGAATGAAGTGAAAAAGGTTACTGCTTAGAAGAATGCGAGGACTCAAATTGACTAGACCTCTACCAAGTTGGTAATGTGAGCAGAGATCTTCACATTCAAGGCAGCTTAAGGTACGAATAAATAGTTGGTCTCGTGATTCCTTCTTCCAAATAATTATTATCTTTGGTATGCCTGGAATGTCTTTGTCCTTGATGATAGTTTTTATTTCATCAATGTATTGTGATGTAATTTTCTTCAATGTCACATTCGAACAAGCTTTCTTTAATGTGAATTAGAATTTTTCAGTGGAATCAATGTCAGTTGATGATTCCATGAGTTCCATGAGAAACATAGTAATCTGCTGTTCTTTTGAGAACTCCCCCAACACCATCCATAAGCCCTTTACCATGAGAACTCTCAGTGAAATTCCAGTTGACGAATTTTATTTGGGCGCAGCTCAGGAATCAGCTTAGAAAGCAAGAAGAAATTGTAGCGATTTTTATATTGCGCAGTTGGTCCGTCGGAAGCAGTGAACAGCGTGTCGATTTTGGGATTCTTGTTCAATTCCAGCAGTATTGGCTTCAAGTGGGCCCAAATGGCAGGTGCTGTATGGTCAAGACTCTCCGATATTGTCGCGAAACATTCCACATTGACTCCATTTTCTTTGAGGACAAATTTAACTCCCGCGTGCAGACACAATTGAATCTTCGAAGCACCTGAATGTTTGAATAATTTCAACAAAAAATTTTCTGAGAAGTTTAGTTAAGATTTTTTCTGCGATTTTTCTTTTATTTTTTTTTCTTTAGAACTTTATTTTCCTTAAAGTTTTTTCGACGGTTTTAATGGCTTCATATTGACTATTCATATTAAACACATGAATTAAGAAAGGCTCAAACTAAGCATCGAAGTCTGAAACTAATTTATCTGCATTGACTTCGCGTTTTTCCTTGACCATAATGTTAGATTGTTTAGCCTGACCCTGGATGATTGAAGTCTTTGTACTTTTTACCCACTGATATATGTTACTGGCATTGTTGATAAATTTTCATTACCAAAACTGCTACCAAAACTGTTTTGTGCTTACAGGTTTGACAAGTTCGAAATATACAAGTCTTGTTTTTCATGTTACAGCATACTGTAGTGCATACTTGTTCTGCACTTTTTGTTGAACACAAAGAAGCTTTGTACATCGCACTAATAACAAATCCAAAATTTTCATGTTTGACACAGGCGCAAGTATCAAAATCAGAAAGCTTAGGGCTTATAATCCATTTAGACTACAATCTGTTGAAATTTTTGACAATGTAGACTCCTGATACTTCTTGTGGAGATCTTGCAACGAAGCATCGAGAAACAGTTCCTGTTTATCTTTTACGTGATCTTTTTTGCCTGGGCTCATTCGACTATTGGCATTTTCTTCTAGAAACTTTATGACATTTTCTTTTTCTCTAGTACTCAACGATTGAGTTTTTAGCTTTCTTGAATATTTCCTTATCAGGCGAAATATTTTTCAAGTCTTTATGATTCAAAATACCTTTAACTTCTTTGCCAAGTCTGTACCTTTTCAAGTACTTATTAACTATGAGTCTTGCAACTGTTTGCTTTACTGAATGTTTTTTCTCAGCTCTTCTTTTCCTCAGTTGATATTTCATCACTTCAGCAAATATTAATTTTTGTTCCATCTCGGGTGTGATCTGCTTGTTTGATGCAGCTATCATTTTTTTCACTTTCGACTTCAGAGAATTCGAGTGCTTTTCAGATTTTTTTCTTAGCCTTTGTAGCTGCTTATTGTATTTTCCACATTTTCTTATCACAACAAGGCTTGCTTTCGTTTTACCTAAATCTCGATAGACCTTCGCTTTAATTCGATTTTTTTTTCTTTTTTTCTACTTCTTTTCTTGAACATCCCTTTCTTCCGATTATGGGTGAAACTTCATTTTGCTTTAACGCATCATGCTTACGCTAATTTCTATTATCTTTCGCCCACTGTGCTCTTAGTTTTTTCTTCTTGGCCTCCGATAATTCTGCAAAAGGATGCTCTTTTCGTTTCCGTTTTCCGTAAGCTGCACTTCACTGTCGATTTAATTGAACTCGTTCTTCAGACAATCCAGTCTGATACTTTCTCGCACGATTCCGCTTCTTCACCTTTTGTGCTTGTGATTTATTTTTTCCGATGTTGTCATAGGTATCGATTTTGAAGGTTAGAATTCATTATATTGAAAATTCTCTTATTTGACTGCAGAAAGAATCTTGATACGAATACAAATTTCAAATATTTGTGTGTAAAGAGAATAAGTGAACGTTTCTTAGCTCTAACTATGAAAAATCATGTTCAAAATTGATTATATTGATAAGAGTTTAGAAGTTTAGAATTTGTAAACAGAAAATTTTTTTACTAAACATTTAAAATTCCTTAAATTACTTCTTGAAACGAATCAAGATTTTTTCACCATGTTAAAAACTCAATGGCTTTATTTTTAAAAGAATCTTGGATCTTTAGGTACGGATAAAAGTTTCTTGCATCATTTTTGAACAAAGTAAATAAGCTATATATAACGTACTTTTTGTACTTATCGAAAAAATACGACGATGAACATATAAATATATTCTTTCCGAATCAGTTTATTGATCAAAAAATGATCAAAGTCATCAAAGTACTCTATTTAGAGCTGCAATTCAACTTGTCATGCACTTAACATACGTGAACAACAAAATGTTCGTCAGCGCCGCCGAAGTTCCGAAAATCGGATGTCCTTAACCTCAAAAGTCACTGCACTAACGAAGTTCGCAATGTGTGACATTCGACCTTGACAATATAAGTATTTAAAAAATCTTTTAAAACTATTCCAAAAACAGGTAAAAATTATTAAAAATATGGAAAACATCTGTGATTGTGCAATTTATTTGATATTAACATCTTTAATATATCCTCTCGTTTAATAATATTTTGAATTAATAGTTCGATAAATAACAGGGTGTCTAGCGGACCGGCAAATCGGGAAAAACCCGGGAATTTTATTTATGATCGAGATTATACTTATACTTTATTTTTTTATTCTTCAGATTTCAATAGCATTTAAGCAACTACTTGTGATTCTGTTA
>JBAGKK010048803.1:0-28441 GCA_037177015.1 Euceroptres primus
ATTTTTACGCATAATGCATATATTAGTTATCCACTGCAATCAAATATTGATCCAAAATTAAATAAATTCACTTCAGTGTTTGACATGCCAATAATTGGGCTAAGGTGCCAAGAATTGGTTCTTTTACCCTAAGTATTCATTATGTTTAAATAAAACAATATTTTTTTAAGCAATAAATGTTAACACTGAGTCCCTTTTCTCATAATTATTCCATTATTTTTGAAAGGAACGGAAGGTGCGCAGTAAAAACGAATGCTTAAAATTATTACACCTTAAAATTAAATTAACTTGAATTAAACAAAATTTGTCTGATTTTAAGGAATCGTTCTGAATTTATAAGACCTCAATGGATGAATTCCATAACTTTATTATCATTCACGGACAATAATAAAGTTGGATATTATTATTATCCATGGATAATAATAAAGTTCTGGAATTCATCCATTAAGGTCTTATAAATTCAGAACGATTACCTTAATATCAGACAAATTTTGCTAAATTTAAGTTAATTCCACAACTTTATTATTATCCATGGATAATAATAAAGTTCTGGAATTCATCCATTGAGGACTTATAAATTCAGAAAGATTTTCTTAAAATCAAACAAATTTTGTTGAATTTAATTTAATTTAATTTTAAGGTGTAATAATTTTAGGCATTCGTTTTCTGAGCACCTTCCGCTCCTTCTAAAAACAATGCAATAATTATGAGAAAAGGAACTCAGTGTTAACATTTATTGCTTAAAAAATAATATTTTGTTTTACTTATAAATAATGAATACTTACCTATTTTCAATTAATTTAGGAGACAAAAGTAGTCGTAAGTGCTGAAGAAATGAATTTAATTTTTTTAATAACATTTATTTGTTTATAAATCTGTTTTATTACTCATGAAAAGTGACGAATAAACCATTTTAAATTACATTCTGCGAAAAAAAAGAATGAAAAATGTGCAAAAAATGAAAAATTATTATGTAAAAAAATTAATTAATTAAAATAATTATTACTTTATTCATAAAAAATGTTTAATTGATCATTATTAATTATTCAGTGCATTTTATTTTATTCTGTTAATTTTATTAGGAGACAAAAGTAGTCATAAGTGATGAAAAAGTGAACACTGAATTTTTAATAACATTTATTTGTTTATAAATACGTTTATATGTTTAATATGTTTATAAATATGTTTCATTACTTATGAGAAGTGACGAATAAACCATTTTGAATTAATTTCTGCGAAAAAACGAATGAACAGTGTGCAAAAAATGAAAAATTAATTTAAAAAAAAATTAATTTATTAAAATAATTATTAGTTTATTTATAAGAAATGTTTAATTGATCATTAGTAATCATTCAGTACATTATATTTTATTGTATTAGTCAAAACATGACTGAAATTACATTTTTCAGTACGTTTGATTCACGAAAGACTGAAAAAGTGAACTCTTCCTTTTTAATACCATTTATTTGTTTATAAATATATTTCATGACTCATGAGAAGTGACGAATAAACCATTTTGAATTAATTTCTGTGAAAAAACGAATGAAAAGTGTGCAAAAAATGAAAAATTAATTTGTAAAAAAATTAATTTATTAAAATAATTATTAGTTTATTTATAATAAATGTTTAATTGATCATTAGTAATCATTCAGTACATTATATTTTACTGTATTAGTCAAAACATGACTGAAATTACATTTTTCAGTACGTTTGACTCACAAAAGACAGAGAGGGTCAACTTTCAGAGGTCATAACTTTTGACATTTGAGTTAGAACTACGTTTTTTTTTTTAATTTCTCAGAATTGAGTCCCCTTTCAATCCTTATCCTTATGTAATCCTCCTTATCCTCCTTATCCTTATGTAATTCTCACGTCAGTATTGCAGAAATAATGAAGAAAACGTGTTTTCCATTTTTTGAGAAAAACAGTGAAAAAACCCAAAGTTTCAAAAATTCATAATTCCGAAGTTTATGTAGATAGAACATTGTTAATGTAGATAGAACATTTTTTATGCGTTACGTGGAATTTTATGTACTTTTAGTAATACTCTGGCAGAATAAACGTAGATTTATTAGGGAACGCTCTAGTTCACAAAAAATAAACCCATGACTTTTGGTCATAGAAACAGGCAAATAGGTGTCATTTTTGAGAGGTCGTAGCTCGCAATAAATTGGACCTAGAGGATTGTTCTTTGTCTTAAGTTAAAGATAATTACGTCTACTTTAAGTCATCTGTAGACCATTTTGGCGTAGGTCAATCGATTACACAAATTCTAGATGGGTTTTTGAAAAGTAGCGAGTTTTGGGTAAAAATCGAAAAAACAAGGTTTTTCAAAACTCTATCCCGGAATGTAATTGTGTTAGGACATTATTTTTTTCCCAAATTTCGCAAAATTTTATTTACTTTCTTTCCTCTCTCTACCTTTTTTCGCTAAAATCCATAAGAGAAGAACAATCCACGCATTTTTGGCACCTTTCTCAAAAAATATGCAAGCGTTTCGGTTCGAAATTCTTGTCGCAAAACCAGATGGTATACAAGTGACCCGAACTGAAGCCATTAAGCAAAAAAAATGCGCTCGTGAGTTAATACAATGTAAAATGACAATTTGACTGGACTATATAGTACATTATTCGCCAAGTTTAAACGCAAATTTTGGCGAGAGCTTAGTTTAAATTACGAGGCGAAGCCGAAGGATTTAATCGCTCAAGCCAAAATTTTCGTTTGGACATGGCGAATACAGTGCTTTTCGTCATGAAATCGAAAAAAAGCCAAATAAAAATGCTGAAATGACGAAAAAGTATATAGAGGTTATAGAAGTATATAGAATTTTTGGATTCTTTTTTTAGTGGAAATAAGGATGCCATCTTTTGCTATTTTTGTGCAAGTGATACATTGCAGAATTGCAGTTGACGAGTGAGGAATGTCATTATAGAATGAGTTTGAGAAAATGATTAAATGGCCTCGTGAAGAAACAGAAAACTACGACCTTCAAGAAAGACCTCAGGACTTTTCATGTACCGTCAGAAAACGACCTCCAATTAACAAAAGAGTGGATCTAGAGCGAAAGAATTGAAGGGTCCTTTCCTCATGGACGCCTTGTGCTTACATGCGCCAAACTAATGAGTTTGACATACGCATCGACCTTCTGTACACACGAGCATTACGCGCATGTGTACCTATTGCGTTGAGCGGGGTTAAAAACGTTGAAAAAAAGGGGCAGAAGGAGAAATGAGATACAGGAGAGGGTTCGACCTCTTGATAGAATAGAGCCCTGCATCCGATAGTCGCTTCGATTGTACTCTTTTGAATGAGTGAAGGGCAGTCATACAATAATGAAAATACATAGAAAATCGCAAACGAGACAGTTTACAAATCTTGACTGAATTTAAGATGTAAACATTTTAAGACATTTTACTGTGAAACACGCGGAAAAAAATCTGTTAAGTTAACAGAAGTCATATGTTGAAAGAGGGACAGCAGAATTTTTCTGTTATATTTACAGAAATTTCTTACTTCTAGAAAACTTTGACTGAATTTTCAGTTACATATATTAGAAGTTTTTTCTATTCATGTAACTTAATTTTTCAAGTACGTGTGCCTTAAAATTCACACATGATAATTTAACAATATACTCGTTTTATTTTCCACTTTAATAATTAAGTACAGTTTTAAAATTGGTATCATTCACCTTAGGTTTCATTTTGATGAAGTTTTTTAACTCCGTAGATGAATTATTTATCCAAAAAGCATGTTGGATTCCGAAAATTGAATACATGTAAAGTGACTTATTGGTTAGGTTCAGACTTTGGATTCTAACTAAATTATTCTGTGAAAATTATGTTTCCAGACATTTGTAAATTATAGAATGATTATAACTATACAATTTGTTGACGAAAGGAAATTAAAAATACTATTCTAGCACATAAATATACAAAAAAAAAAGATTTTCTTGAATGAATTTTCAGTTCAAAGTGCATTAAAATCCCTTTCAATTACCGGTTTTAGAAAATACACTAAAAGTGTTTGAATTTTAAATAATTTCCTAACAGTGGCTATTAGACCTACTCTCTTACAATTTGTTTACGAAAGGAAATTAAAAATAATATTCTAGCACATAAATATAGAAAAAAAAATTTCATGAATGAATTTTCAGTTAAAAATGCATTAAAATCCCTTTCAATTACCGGTATCTGAAAAGACACTAAAAGTGTTTGAATTTTAAGGAATTTTCTAATAGCGGCTGTTAGGCCTACTCTCTAAATCTGAATTAGTAATTTTTACTAATGAAATAGTGTCGAATTGTTTACCAATTGCTTTAGTAAACATTTGTTGTTCCAACACGATGTAAATATGTAAAAACCTACATGGGAAAATAAACTAAACTAAACTAAAACTAGTAAACATTTGTACCAATTTTTAGTAGAAATATACCAATTTTTAGTAAAAAAAAAACTAATAATTTGCTTAGTGAGGGTTACTAAATGAATTAGTAAGGCCTACTAAGTGAATTAGTAGTTTCTTACTGTGAATTAGTACGTATTTAATAAGAATTAATAGAAATGCTTACTAAAGCAGTTGGTAAACGATTCGACGCTATTTCATTAGCAGAAAACTACTAATTTAGATTTAGAGTAGATTTATACTAAAGCAATAGTATTGATTCGTTTACCAACTGCACTATTCAGTTAGAAGAAAATTACTAACGCAGATTTAGCAAATAGCTTTCTACTAAAGAAATAGTGCTGAACCGTTTACCAATTGCACTATTTCATTAGTAGAAAAGTACAAATTCAGATTTAGAGAATAGTTTTCTTCTAAAGAAATAGTGCTAAAACGTTTACGAATTGCTTTATTAAGAATTTCTACTAATTATTAATATAAAACTACTAATGAATGAATTAAAAAAGAATTGGTGGTTTTCTACTGTGAATTAGTAGTTTTCTACTGTGAATTAGTAGTTATCTACTGTGAATTACCAGTTTTCTACTGCACCTATTAAAAATTAGTAGAAATGATTACTAAAGCAATTGGTAAACGATTCGACAATATTTCTTAAGTAGAAAACTACTAATTCAGATTTAGAGTAGATTTATACTAATTGATACTACTAATTTATACTAATTTATACTACTGATTCGTTTACAAAATGCACAATTTCATTAGAAGAAAACTACTAGTACAGATTTAGAGAATAGTTTTCTACAAAAGAGCTGAATCTTTTACCAGTTGTACTATTTCATTAGTAAAAAAATACTATTTCAGATTTAGAGAATATTTTTCTATTAAAAATAATAGGGCTGTATCACTTTCTAATTACTTTAGTCACCATTTTCACTAATTTTTAGTAGAAAACTACTAATGAATGGATTAAAAATAAATTAGTAGTTTTCTACTTTGAATTAGTAGTAATCTATTAAAAATTATTATAAATGGGTACTAAAGAAATTGGTAGACAATTCGGCACTATTTCATTAGTAAAAAATTAACAATGAATTAATTAAAAATGAATTAGTAATGTCTCACTGAAAATTAGTAGAAAATCCTACTAATGCAATTGGTAAACGATTCGATACTATTTCATAAGTAGGAAACTGCTAATTCAGATTTAAAGAGTAGTTTTCTACTAAAGAAATAGTGCGGAATCGTTGACCAATGACTTTAACAAGCATTTTTACTAATTTTTAGTAGAAAAAGACTAACAAATTAATTAAAAATGAAATAGTAGTTTTCTACTCTGAATTAGAAGTAATCTACTAAAAATGAATAAAAATGGATACTAAAGCAATTGATGAACAATTAAGCACTATTTCATTAGTAGAAAATTAATAATGAATTAATTAAAAGTGAATTAGTAGTTTTTTACTGAAAATTAGTAGAAATTCCTACTAATGCAATTGGTGAACGATTCGACACTACTTCATTAGTAGAAAACTACTAATTAAGATTTAAAGAGTAGTTTTCTACTAAAGAAATAGTGCGGAATCGTTGACCAATAGCTTTAACAAGTAATTATACAAATTTTTAGTAGAATACTACTAACGAATGAATTAAAAATGAACTAGTAGTTATCCACTATTGTGCGAATCAGTGTTTTTCTACTAAAAATTAGTACAAATGCCTATACTAAAGCAATTGGTAAACGATTCGACAATATTTCTTAAGTAGAAAACTACTAATTCAGATTTAGAGAGTAAGGAATTACAGATATTACACGTTTTTCTGTAAAATAAATAGAAATATCTGTTAGTTTACAGAAAAGTATATAAAATCCGTAAGCTTATTAGAAATTTCTGTAAATATAACAGAAAAAATCTGCTGTCCCTATTTTAAAAGATGACTTCTGTTCTCTCTAAATCTGAATTAGTCAAATTTCACTGAAAATCAGTGGAAAATAACTGAAATTTCAGTAATTTTCTAATTCTAATTTTTACTAAATGCCATAGCTAGAATTGAGTCACTGAGAAATTAGTTAAATTTGTCTAATTCAGATTTAAAGAGTTAATTAAACAGTTTTTTTTCTCCGTGCAATTATACTTTTATCAGCAAAGATTCCAACAAGGAAAGATGGAGTGTGGAACTGCTGTTGCGACGAAAACGCACTGGTGAATGCGTTTCGAGAGTATGGATTATTTATGATGTTCCTTTATACTCATTCAGTGCGAGAATACATTCTGCGATCTTCTGTAGTTGTTCTAAAGGGATTTAAAGTGGAATCGTCATCTCGCGCACAGTTTTATTTGCTAGACCTCTTCAAAACGCCCGCGGGGGTAGTTTTAATATTTCCTCGAAAGGGTGAAGCCCCTACCACATAGCCTCGTTAGGAGTCTCCAAGTTCAAGAGGAAAGCGCTGGAGAGAAAAGTATTTTTATAGTTACCGTATAAAGAGAACGAAGAAGATTGGAGAAGCAAACTTTCAAATGGACAAAGTCAGGGGAAAAGTATTTTCGGCTCTTTCTTATCGATTACTTGCACGTTATATAAAATATATGCCGGTATAAATCTATAAATGTATGTAACAGGAAAACCAATAACGACAAACAAGTCTGAAAAGAAACGAAAACTGCTATAAACATATGTATTTTAGAGCGATAATAAGGAGTGTAATTGTTAAACACTTGTACACTTATCGACTTGATATATAAATATGTGAAACATTGTGAAAATAGCTATATATATATATATATATATAATTCCAAAGTTTTTTTTAAATCGGCTGCATGAAAAATATTCTTAAGAGAATTTGTGTATTTTATGAAAATGCAACTTTTTTGTAAACAACATTTTTTGGAGAAATCATTATTTTTCGATAAAAATAGCCATAAATAAAAATCACTCTGATTTTTCATAATTTCGGTCAAAAAACGAACTATGCCATGAAAAGTATACATTTCAGAGAAAAATATTGTGGGTAAAAAATGTAGATTTCAATAAATTAACCAATTTTTCTGGGAACTATTTTTTCATATGGTTGATAGTTTAAGAGTCCCACTAATTTTTACGATGAAAAAAAAAGTCCCTTGCAGTTTCTCTCATTTATCGAGAAAGATGTTGAGTCTTCATAATGCACTTTTATGACAGGCTTAAAGACCTTGAAAAACCACAAATATTTTGTGTCAAACATTTTTCTCTACAATCAATAGTTTTCTAAAAAAATCAATTATGAGTTTAAAAATTTTTTGACTTTTGGCGTTTTTTTGTATTTTTTCGTGAAGAAGATTTAGAAAAAAATTCCAGATAATAGTAAATTATAATTTTCTATTTTATCTGAATCGATAGAATGCGTATACCTTAATAAATTTAATTTTGAAAGAATAAAGGCAATTTACCCAACAGATTTTTGCAAATAACACAAGCTTGGAAAATAAGGGCTTTGACATATTTTTTCGAATCGACAGGGGTTTCTTATATAATTTTATGCTCCGAATCCGAATCTGACCTCAGAATTTGCCCATCACTTCAGAATTCCGAGTTAAATAAAGTTAAACTTGTCAAAAATGACTATTTTGGCTGTATTCGTAAACTCATGTTACAAAGAAAACAAGTTTTTATACATTAAAGTCAACTTAAGCATAAAGGACCATTCACTATCTTTAAAA
The DNA here is from genome assembly GCA_037177015.1 of Euceroptres primus. Taxonomy (NCBI): domain Eukaryota; kingdom Metazoa; phylum Arthropoda; class Insecta; order Hymenoptera; family Figitidae; genus Euceroptres; species Euceroptres primus. Next base: position 8,097 of record JBAGKK010048803.1, read on the forward strand.
TGAATTTTTGTTTGTCGTGAAACGATTTTTTTCCGCCAAGATATTTAAGTTTAAAGTTATGAACTTTTGACAGAATTCTATAAATCAGCTTCAACTCTTGGTCAGGGCTAAGAAAGTTAAATTAAAAATTTTGCATTTCCCAGCAAGAATTTATAAAATCTTAGCTTTCATTTAATCCATCGAACATTAAAAAACATCACGGGTTGAACCCGTGAAGATTTTTAAATCTTTAATGGATTAAATGAACGCTAAGATCTTAAAAATTATTCTTGGGAAGTACAACCTTTTTTGAATTATGTTTCCTAGCTCTGGCCAGGAATTAAAATTGATGTATAAAATTCTGTCAAAAGTTCATAACTTTAAACTTAAATATCTTGGAGACAAAAAATCGTTTTACGGCAAACAAAAATTCATTTTAAAGATAATAAATGGTCCTTTATGCCTACGTTGACTTTAATGTACAAAAAAATTGCTCTCTTAGTAAAATGACTTTACGAATACGGCCAAAATAGTCATTTTTGACAACTTTAATTTTATTCAACTCGGAATTCTGAAGTTGTGGGTAAATTCTGAAGGTAGATTCGGATTCGGAGCAAAAAATTACATAAGAAACCACTCTCGATTCAAAAAAATATGTCAAAAACCCTTACGAGCTCTTACAGGCTTGTGTAATTTGCAAAAAACTGCTGGGTAAATTGCCTTTATTCTTTCAAAATTATATTTATTACCACATTCGCATTTTATCGATTTAGATAAAATAAAAAATTATAATTTACTATTTGTCTTGAATATTTTTCTAAACCTTCTTCACGAAAAAATAAAAAAAAAGCCGAAAGTCAAAAATTTTTAAAAATCAAAAATGATTTTTTAGAAAACTATTGACTTAGAGAAAAATGTTTTACACAAAATATTTGTGGGTTTTCAAGGTCTTTAAGTCTTTCATAAAAGCGCATTATGAAGACTCAACACCTTTCTCGGTAAATGAGAGAAACTGCAAGGAATTTTTTTTTCATCGGAGAAATTAATGTCACTCTTAAACTACCGACTACATAAAAAAAGCTTTCCAGAAAAAATGTGTAAATTATCGAAATCACAAATATTTTTTATGTGCAATATTTTTCTCTGAAACACATACTTTTCAAAGCATAGTTTGTTTTTTGACCGAAATTATGAAAAATCAGGGCGACTTTCATTTATGGCTGATTTTATCAAAAAATAATGATTTCCCTAAAAAATGTCGTTCACAAAAAAGTTGTATCTTCATAAAATACACATTTTCTCTGTAGAATATTTTTCTGTGAAAGCAATATTTTTCAAAATAAATCATGTAAACCACGAAAATAGAGGTCATTTCAAAAATTCACTTTATCTCAGAAATTAAAATGCACAAAAAAGCATCTGAGGCTAGTTTTGTACAAGGTTGAATGTGTAAATTTACAATATTCATATATAAAATTAGAACTATAGCTGTTAAGTCGATGTGAAAATGGAAAATTTGATCAAAAATATCTTTTTTAGCCTTATAAATATTTATACAAGAGATAATCAATGGCTTCACAAGAATTATTTCCATGAAATTTTCATTAAGTATAATATACCCTATAATTTAATCCAAAAGCGAGATCGCTTAACTTGAAAATTAGAAATTGTCAGCTCTTTGAATTTTTGTGAAATTTAGTGAATTTATAGACAATTTTGAATACGACCCTAGCTTGCATTTTTGGAAATGCGTGTAAGGTAAATATTTTCCCTAAAACTACTCTCTGAAGCAAATAAATTCAGTCATTAAATATTGAAATCGGTTATAAATTACATTTTTTATGAAGGTTTGAAAAGAAACGCAAAATCCACGAAAAACTCAAATCTCAAAAAAAAGTTTCTCAGAAAGTTTTAAATCGAAAAATCTAATACTTCATTTTTGGCGGTTTTTGAGCATCTAATATTAGAAAAAAAATCGCTAGATAAATCGCTGTCATGGTCGCGCAGAATTTTGGCTAAAATTTAAAAAAAAAACTTTGAAATGACTCATATATATATAATATCCACTTTTTCACATTATAACAAATGCTTTTCTTTTAAATTTTCGACTGAACTTGCTCATCTAACAGGTTTTCCCAGCGTGAAGAAATGTATTTGGATCAAGTATGATTTGTGGCAAAATTTACCATCAATCATTTTTTATGATCATTTCAGCGAGAAAAATGGTATTTGCAAGTTTCTCGGCAGTTCGTTTTACTACACCTCCATAAAATTATGGGCGACAAATATGAGATACGCTTCAAAACGGGGAAATATTTTATCCTTTTATTTGATCTTGTTTGTGAATAAACACCTTTTGTAGCAGCTACAGGTAATAAAAATATTTTTTTCTGAGTGGAAATTGGAAAAGAGGTCTATTGTCTTTAAATGCTGATAAATTCCTGCAGCATGCACGTTTTGGCCTCAGTTCTTGGGAACAGTCGGTCCATGCAGAGCAACCTATGAATTAGAGGCTGCACAACACCGATCGGTATGCAGTGTATTCACAATGCTAGTTGCGACGTATACGCGCGTATACCCATTATACACTACGCAAAGCCCTTGCACACCATATTTGATATAATTAAAGTGCACAAATAAACACAATGGTACAAGGTACCGGTGTATAGATACCCAGAAGGTAAGTGCATTCAATGCAAATGGGAGGTTCTCCGCCTTGCGTGGCGGTGCAGTGGTCTCTGTATTTGAAAGTTGACTCCAACTCCACGCTCGCCTCGCGAATAATACTCATTTTCAATATAAATTAAATTAAATTAATACTTATATTATATACACTACCGACGGATAGTATCGGATCACCTGTTTTTTTTAGTTGCATAAAATCTCCTACTATTGATAATACATAATACTCTGTGGGAGATTATAATTTACGCAGAATGTAAACAACGTACCAAAAAAATTATACTAATTTTTAGTTGGTGTTTCTTTATATCGACTTTAGGGTCCAATAATAAAAAACTGTGTTTTTTAAAAAGACGTTTCCACTCATGTGTGAGTCCTCTTCAGTGATTTATTTCTAAACAAAACCGAAATTACATTTTCAGTAATATACTTTTGATAAAGATAACAATGAAGAAAAAATTATGTAATTATATAAATTAAATTGCAATTATAACGCTGTTTGTTGTATCAGTTTTTGTCAGAGGATTAATACAAATCTCCATCATAAATATACTAATTTTTTTCTAGATTCTGCCAAAAATAAACTTAGAATAAAAAAATTTCAAAATTCAAAGTTGCAAAATTATTTATAAAAAATAGATAGTCAAGGAGAGCTCTAATTATAGATTCCGTTACTGACATGTTACCGACACTCGAGAAGCTTCGATGGTTCATGTCCGTGCTAAGTTCTAGAATGTTCTCAAGGTTAATTTGGCGTAAACAAGGTGAAATTCCATTATTTTTTGCATGAACAATTTCCAGAAAATTCTTCGAATTTTCTCCCTCGAGAAAATTCTAGAACTTAGCACGGACATGAATCATCGAAGCTTCTCGAGTGTTGGTAACATGTCGGTAACGGAATCTATAATTAGAACTCTCCCTGACTATCTACTAGAAAAAAAAAACGAAAAAATAGTTATATTCTATTTTTTACGAAAATTTAATTTATTCTTACGGGTTATTAGTTTTATGTATTTTTAAAATCCTTTTTTTGAGTATAAGAATTGTTTAAATTATTGCGACTTTTTTTATCCAAGTTTAGACTTTGGTAGAATCTAGGGAAAAATCAGCATACTTTTTTTGATATGTTGTTTATATTCTATGTAAATTTACCTTTAAAAGAAGCGCAAGAACATAAAAAAAGTCAATTATTTCAGGAATTGTTCATAATTTAAGAAAAATTTGATATTTTGACTTTTTTCACAATATCTTCCTAAAAAATTGACTAACAGTAATTTTATACGGAATTTTGATGCCTTTCATGATATTTTGAGGACAGAAATTTTAAGAGTATATTGCCAATATTAGGAGATTTTATGAAACTATACTACTTGTCGTACAGTGGTTCAGAATTGGATTTTTGTGGACAAATCAGCCAACAAGTTACAATTTTTATCCGATTTAGACGTTATTTTTTTTTTAATTGAACCCGAATAAACTCTCCAGTAATCGCTCTAGGCCGATTTTTGATTTTTTGCTTTTGCAGAATTCTATGTAAACAACTAAAGTAGAAGAAATGTTGTTTTCAGGAAAATAATTATTTTAATCCGGAAAAAATGATTTGTGTAAACTGAATATCAAGCAAAATCAATGTATTTGCAATTAAAGTACGTAAATAATCGATTTTATGAGTAACTTAATTGCTATAAACAAATTTTATAAACACTCTAAGCACAGGAAATTACATTTTAGCACAGGAAAAATTTTTTCATCATTATAATTGATAAAATGTATTAGGAAAGTGTCATCTAGTGACAAAACATTAACAAAAACTGGGAATTGTTATTGTGATAAACAAATTTTATAAACATACTGGAATTAAAAATTTTCAAGTGGAAACAAAAGTATTTTCTAGCTTAAAATTACTGACATTTGTTATGAAAGTATCAGACAGTAACAAAACACTGTCAAAAATGAATAATTGTTCTTCTTATAAACAACTTTTTTGAACAAATACTTAAATTTGACATTTTTAAACAGAAAAAAAAGTATTTCTGTTTTTATGAAAGTGTCAGCCAGTAACAAAACATTGTTAAAAATTAAGAATTGTTACTGCTATAATCAAAATTTTATAAACAAATACTTAAATTTTACATTTTCAAGTAGAAAAAGAATTTTTTGACTTAAAATTACTGCAGTTCGTGATGAAAGTGTACTTTATTTTCTATATCTATTACGATCTACTTTGTTTAATGACAAAACAAATTGTTATAAAAATATCACGAACAAATGCAGTTTTTACTAGCGCAGAAAATATTTTATTGTCGACTCATTTTTGTAGCTGAAAATAAATCGGAACAATTTCAATCAGGATTGATCAGAGAATACGCTGACCTTAAAGAAGAGTATAAAAATTCATCGTTTATTTAGGAATTTGTTTATTGTAATAACAATTCTTGATTGATGACAATGTTTTGTTCCTGGCTGACACTTTCATAACAAATATCAGTAATTTTAATCCAGAAAATACTTTTTTCTGAATAAAATGTCAAATTTGAGAATTTATTCATAAAATTTGTTTATAAGAATAACAATTCTTAATTTTTGACAATATTTTGTTAGCGGCTGACACTTTCAAAACTAATCTTAGTAATTTTAAGCCGGAAAATATTTTTTTTTTTGCTTTTAAATGTCAATTTCGAGTATTTACTTATGATATTTGTTTATAACAATAACAATTCTCAATTTTTAACAATATTCTGTTACTGGCTGAAACTTTCATAATAAATATCAGCAATTTTAAGCCAGAAAATACTTTTTTTCACTAGAAAATATTATTGTTAATGTTAATGTTATTAACATATTAATGTTATTTTATGTTTATAAAATTTGTTTATAACAATAACAATTCTTAATTTTTGTCAATGTTTTGTTACTAGATGATACTTTCATAATAAATTTTAGTAGATATAGTGAAGAAAAAAATTTTTTGTGCAAAAATGGTACATAGGAGTAATTGTTTATAAAATTTGTTTATAACAGTTAACTTGCTCATCATATCAATTATTTACGTACTTTAATTGCAAATTCGATGATTTTACTTGATATTTATTTTATACAAAACATTTTTGCCTGGTTAAAATAATGATTGTTCTGAAAGAACATTTTTTCTACTTTTGTTGTTTACATAGAAGATTGCAAAAGCAAAAAATCAAAAATTAGCTTCAAGAGATTTATGAAAAAACTAACTCGTTACAGTTACAAGTTACAAAACTGAAATGTAACTCGTTACAATTACAGTTACTGACTAAAGTAACTTCGAGTTCCCTTAAATTTACTTTAATTTTTTTTTCGAAACTGAGTTTCGATGACAGCATATTAATAAAAGTGAATAAAAATTTACAAAAAAGAAATCTGGGCATGAAAATAAGAAAAATTTTCAAAAGTTTCACATGGTTAAACACGTTTATTTCTAAATTTTGTACATATAAGATATGGATATAAGTAACTTCAAAGTAACTAAATTTAAAGTTACAAGTTACTGATAAAATGGAACGAAGTTCGTTACAAGTTACTGATAAAGTGGAACGAAGTTCGTTACAAGTTACATGTTTAAAAAGGTAACTAAGTTATTGCAAAAGTTAGTGGAGAACTTTTTGAGGAACTTCGTTACTTGTAAGAAATTACTCCCCAATAATCACACTATAAATCGTGGGATATTATTTTAATTTGCAGCGTTATTATTTTGATCTGAAGTGGATAATTTATTCTATTGTCACAGTCTTTTGTTTTTTCATTTCTCTTTTTGCTGCTGATTAAAATGATACATTGGGATTTTCTATGCAGTGAATTAGCTAAAAATGGGCCACTGAATGAAATCAGTGAAAATTTTGACTGATTCAAATTTAGAAAATTAATTTCACAAACACATCTGTTAAATTAAGTGACCATTTGTAAGTTTAATAGAAATTTCGGAAAATATAACAGAAAAAATCTGCTGTCCCTATTTTAGCAGATAACTTCTGTTAATTTAATCGATTTTTTTCTCCGTGCTGCCCGAGGGGTTAACAACTGTGGAATTGGTTGTACAAGTGGTTGAAATTACTATGGAATTCAAAACGGAATTATTGGAATTCTTAGAATTCGTGGAACTAATAAGAAATTATTAGAATTATTAAGATTAATAAGAATTAAGAGAATTAACGAGGACTTTCTAGAATTATCAAGAAATTCCTAAATCCTAAATCCTAATTTCTAATTCCTAATTATGAGAATTAACAAGGTATTTCTGGAATTATCAAGGAATTCCTAATTCCTAATTCGTATATGGAATTAATTTGGAATTACTATGGAATTTCGACACTGCATTTCGCATTTTTTCTTTAGAATTAAGACTAAAAAGAACTTCGTATTAAATTGGAATTTATGGAAATGCTTGTGGAATTACTGAAATTACCTTGGAATTATTACGGAATTACTGGAATTCATAGAAATATTTCTGGAACATTTAAATTTACCTGAACATTAACATAAGTTTTTAACCCCTCGGTGCTGTCTAAAACTTGATTCATTCTTTAAAATATATGCTTAAAGGATAAAATGAATACAAGTACGTAAATCACTTTGAAAAAAGTTTTATATTGTTGAATACAAATAATACGCTGTAGGTGTAGGATTGAAAGAATTCAATAAAATCTTGGTAGTTTTATTTTAGAGCCATACAATCTCAGAAAGAGGAATTTTATTGCATTGGGATCCGATAATCTAAACTCGTTCTCCTCTGCTTCGTTATCGGTCCTGTATTCTTTATTTCTACCTACGCGATAGGACAGAGAACAATGCGATATCCCGTTAGTGGATTTCTTATCGAGTTGAAGAACTTATCAGACTATTTCATCGCTCATAATTTTGCGATTTGGTTCTTTTGGTACGGTTGACCGATTGGGTACCGTTACGATTTGTAAGGAATCTTCAGCAAGGGGCGTTTATTAGCGCCATACCTTAGAGAACTTTAAGCGCATTGTATTTTCTACTTGTATCAAGCTATGTACTTGGAAAATTTGTAAACGAGCTACGACACTAAAGAGTCGTTAAGAGAAATACACCGCTTGGGAAAGTAAGCATGTGATTAATTAAAAGTCTGGAAATTGTTAGCTTTCATTTCTTGTACGTGACCGATATCCCACGTTTCTGCAATAGTGGAATTCTCGGAAACCAAATTTCGGCCTCTGTAAGAATTATCAATCAATTTTAGAAAATTTCGCATTTTGGAAACATGTTCTTGAAAAGTTTCAAACGCTCAAATGAACGAAATATATACACTAAGTGACTAAGGCTCAGAATTGTGCGTCCACCCCCCCCCCCCTTAAGTTCTCCTGATTTTGAAAGCCTAAAATATTAAAAAATAGTGCATTTTTCTATTCTTTAAATAAAATTTTTGTGAATAAGAATCAATTAACATTCTTTAATTTTCTTAGGCGCATTTTAAAGATGAATCTCCGTAGAATTTTATGAATGTATGAAGAAAACTCTCTAATTTTTTCCCTCGATTGTGCCAAAGACTGAATTTGGCATAAAAAAGTTGTAAAATTTAAAGTAAATTTAAATTTAAAGACTTTAAATTTGAAGTAATTTAAAAAAATTAATTTTAAAAAATTATATAACTAATATATAATTATATAAACTATATATTCTAATGAAATTTCTTAAAATATAATATATACTGGTTTTTAATATTTCTTCATTATACATTTTTGAAATTTTAAAACTTTTTTGTACCAAGTTCAGTCTGTGGAGGAATCGAGGGAGAGTTTTCTTCATACATTCATAAAATTCTAAAGAGGTGTATCTTTAAAATGACCTCAAGGAAATTAAAAAATGTTAATTATTTCTGTAGAAGATAAGATATCAAGAATATACATGTTTCAAATAAACAACTTTCCCATTGTTAAAACTGAAAATCAAAAAATGAATTTATTATACTTTGCAGAAAACACAGGAAATATAAAATTTCGATACAAAGAAAAAGGACATTCTTTAAAAATCTAAATCTTTTGACACGTGCGGTCGAATATTTAATTATTTTATTAAAACTCCTCCCTCTGTGTTAAAAAAGGGTATATATTTATAAGTTATTCAAAATTTCAGAAACAGTCGAAAAATGCACTATTTTTTGCAATATTTTCTTAGAGAATTGACAAAATCACTTCACCTTGGACTTATTTAATGTAGAATTTTACTAGCTTTTGTACTATTTTGTGGAAAAATTAACAAAATTAGGAAAACTTATGCGCCTCACAAAAAACAGGCGAATGCACGACCTAAGAGACAATGTCGCTTACCTATCTTTTTACTTTGGACGGCAGTGTAAGCTTTTGTATATAATTCGGTACATTTTGTTCTCCGTAAATAAAGCAATATTTTAGAATAAATGTGACTTAAAATTCTAAATGAGATAAAAATGCCATTCATTTGAATGACATTCAAGCGCATTATATAAACTTCAAATGACGATACAATGGAACCTCGATATTATTACCCTCTATTTATCTCATTCTTAGGATTTCGTGCGGTATCAATTCGCCTTTTGTATTTACTTTTGAAAGCACGTTGAAAATTCTTTTTTCATTAATTTTTCATCGTCATTTCATGTTTGGATCGTCATCAAAATCTTTTTTCATTAATTTTCCATCGTCATTTAAGAATTTTCATCCCTTATGGTAAAAAAATTTACATGCGTACATAATTCATTTACATAATTCATATTATTCCGACTGAAAGTGGTTCGTACGGCCCTGATTGTTTGTGTTCAGAGGCGCTCAAGGATAGCCTCCATTTAACTAAGACAATGCCTAAAATCTGAGTTAAATAGAGGTTTGAGTGTAGTGTACACGGAGAAAAAAAATCTGTAAAAATAATGGAAGTCATCTGTTAAAATAGGGACAGAAGATTTTTTCTGTTACATTTACAGAAATTTATGTTAAACTTACAGATCTTATACGCTTTTCTGTAAAATCAAAAGAAGTATCTACTGGGTTAACAGATTTCTAATCTATTTTGAAACAAGTTAATTAATTAATATAACAAGTATTTCTGTTAATTTTACAGAAACCCGTGTAATATCTATGAGTTTAACAGAAATTTCCGTTAATTTAACAGAAAAAATCTGCTGTCTCTATTTTAACAGATGCTCTATAAACCTAAATTAGTAGTTTTCTACTAATGAAATAGTGCTGGATCGTTCACTACTTGCGAGAAAGTATTTTTGTAGGACTTACGGTCTTCAAGTAAAATAAAAAACGAAACATGTTGAAAGTTCGTTTATTAATTCTGAAGTTTCGGCTAACACTGCGTGCCTTTTTCAAAGAACCTGATTGAATATAATAATAATAAAATAAAAAACTAGAGTTTTAATTAGAACCGATTTTCGGGTTCAAATGGAGATGCAACAAAAAGGAACTCTCATAGATGGCGACACTTTAGAATTTCACATGAGAACTGCAACAAAAAGGAACCTCCAATTTTTTCTATATATGTAATATAAAATATAATAATAAAAATGTTCTACATTTGTAAAAAATTTAAATAATTTAAAAAAATTAAAATTAAAAATTTTCTAAGAAGCGATAAGAAAAAAAGATCAATCGAAAATAAAACGTTTTAAATAAAAAATTTTTGTATTTTTAAAATTGTTTTCATGAAAAATAAGCTTTTCTCTTTTAAACAATATCATCAAAAAGATTGCATTTTTTGAAAATATAATTAAATATGTTTTCCCGAAACCCATTTTTTTCGTACCCATAATACCTTAAGAGATCTTTCACAAAATACGTAATAATTTTGAGGGTGAGAAGGGGGACTATTACAGGAGCAATAACAGAAAACCGTGATAAAAGGGATGGGAAGGGTAACTTATAAGAACAACAAAGACACTCTCATGCAAGCGAATATTGCTGTCGCACTCGCACTCACTATATTCTATTTTTTTCGAAATACTATTTCTCAGCTTGGCTGTATACCTGAAGAAAATCCGGCATGGGCTGGGGCTGGGCGCTAGGTGAAATTTTTTATATGCATGACCCTGAGCCCACTCGTTTATTCAGCAGTCGGTAAACGATCCACCTATTAAGTTTTATTTTGTGGTTTTGAGTGATAAGTTTGTGGAGAAATTTTTACGACTCAGTTGCCGTTTCCAGAGTTTTCCAGCTTTTCTAAAATGAAAATTTAAACGCGATGAGCGTCCTCTAAATATTATTTTAAAAATCTAAAGAAAAAACCTCCCGAGTATCTTCGAATTAGCTAATGTTATTCGTTTTGCAACCTCGAAAAATCGAAGTGTTTTTTTCCGACCACCCTAATATATATATATAGCTTATTGTTGTATTGATTTTTGTACACGGTATATACAAAGAAGTAATATATCTTAGCTTATGCGCCTATAACCTTCCTAACTTATATTAATAATAGTGAACTTTTGATATGTGATTTTTTAAACAGAAGAGGACGGAAATCATATATATTATCTGGAAAAACAATAGATAAAACCAGAAAACTTAGGACCTAATTGTGTCTCAATTTTCTTGAATAATATTATACAAATAGCTTACTCATATAAAAGATGCATGATTCTTCTATGCTTACATTTAGATGGTTCGTAAATAATTGTGTTAACAGGTTCATTAGAATGATCTTTAACTCTTGAATAGTATCTCATCGTAGCTCTTGAAATATTACCTTTTATATATTCTATATTTAATTCTTGATGCATTTCATTAATCTTCTCGTAACGACGATAATTCCCAATGATTCTTAAGAATTTATTTTGTACAATTTTGAAGCTTCTTAAAATGGTTTGTGAATTATAACTCCATACAGAGCACGCATATGTCATTGTAGATCTTATTATCATTATATAAATCATTCTCTTACTATTAAAAAAACAGCTTTTTTTCTACGTGTATATTGCACTTTAAAATAACATTTGTTTTAGAATTCTGAGTCTGTTGTAACTCTTTCAGTCGAAACAGTTGACCATTCCGTCGGTGGTCTGTTCTGATGTAGAGTGATGCATGTCACGATAGGCTGTTTCCGTTGCGACAAGATTGAGCAGAATCCTCCCTCATTGTGCTGGACCAATGACCAGAAGTCAGTCATTAGAGTCAGCAGCCTACGTCTGGCATCCCTGCTGGTTTATGTCTTTCTCGAGCTCTCTGAACCATGAACCCATAAAATTATAATTCTCCTATCAGGGGCCAGTTTGGACCAATAAGATCATCATACTGAGAGCAAAGGCCAACGGAAGAGTTTGAAGACGACCTACACATGTACCAAGTTTCGCGGTTCCGAGGATTCATGGAATGACATTGGCTTGAGGCTATAAATGCTCGTGTTGAAAGACGACAGACGACACGAGGCAAAACGATCCTGCAGGCAATGTTGATGGATGCTTCTTTCCACTGATTGTGGGAAGAAAAAAATTTATTCAAGTGGCTTTGCCCCTTGATTAATGAAAGCAGATAAACAGAGTATCAATAAAGTTTAGGCGTATTAAGTGTCTGCATCTTTTTTTAAATTTTTCTTGAAAATTAAATTTTGGTTTTCATTTAAATCTCAATGACAGTTAATAATACAGGCTGATAAGAATATCTTGCTGACATATAAGCTGACCTTTTATAAGATCAGATGAAGTGCTTCGGAAAGGGTATTGATTGACTACTAACTTTTTAAAAGGCCATTAGAATCTATACATAGTTGAATATTTTGCACTCTATTTCAAGTTCAAATGTAAAATATATGAAAGCTGAATAAAAAAAGGTATACTTTTTTGATTCAGCTTTTGTATATTTTACATTTTATCAAAAAGTGTACATTTTTTGATTCAGTTCTTGTATATTTTACATTTTAGCAAAAAGTGTACCTTTTTTGATTCAGCTTTCGTATATTTTAAATTTTAGCAAAAGGTATACTTTTTTTGATTCGGCTTTTGTATATTTTAAATTTTAGCAAAAAGTATACCTTTTTTTATTCAGCCAAGGATTCAGATTTTGTATATTTTACACTTTAGCTCGAAATAGAATGCAAAATATTCTTTATCAGCTTCAGAAACTAAGGCAGAATCGAATGTCCCGGAAGTTAGAACCGCAAAACAAAAGTTTCAAAAAAATGAAGGTTGTGCTAAATTATGCTACATTTGTGCTCATCTGTGTCGCAAACGATTTTTTGAAAAATCCAAAAATACGGCCACAATTAACAAAAAGGTTTTTTTTGGTAGAACCGCAAGTTATTTTTAACTTAAAATCAAAGGTTGTGCTAGATAGATTAAAGTACGCTGAATTTTGTGCTGCAAAGAAAAATTCCATTTTCAAAAAAAAAAAAAAAAAAAAAAAAGAAAAGAAAAACAACAAAAAATTTTATTCAGGAAAATTAATACTTGTGCTAAATTGTGCTCGGGAAATGCAATCTCTTTTCCATTTTGGGAAATTCCGTACGACCACCAGTTTTCATATAAAAACTCAAAATCTAAACTCAAAAATTTCAAAATTATCAAATTTTGAAAAAACAAAACCTGCGCTGAATTGTGCTCGAGAAATGCAATTTCTTTTCCCTCTTGTGAAATTCCGTACGACCAACAGTTCACAAATTAAAACTCAAAACCTAAGCCCAAAAAATCTACAAGACGTAAAACAACCAGATTTTGAAGAAAAAAAAACTTGTGCTGGATTGTGCTTATGAAATGCAATCACTTTTCTCTCTTGTAAAATTTCGCAAGACCAACAGTTCTCAAATTAAAACTAAAACACAAGTTTTGTTTTTTTCAAAATTTGATTATTTTGAGACTTTCGAGTTTCAGACTGAGTTTTAATTTAAGAACTGTTGGTCGTATGGAATTTTACAAGAGGGAAAAGTGATTGCATTTCTTGAACACCATCCAGCACAAGTTTTGTTTTTTCAAAATTTGATAATTTTGGGACTTTTGAGTTTAGATTTTGAGTTTTAATTCGAGAACTGTTAGTCGTACGGAATTTTACAAGAGGGGAAAGTGATTGCATTTCTTGAACAACATCCAGCACAAGTTTCGTTTTTACAAAATTTGATTATGTTGAGACTTTTGAGTTTCAGACTGAGTTTTAATTTAAGAACTGTTGGTCGTATGGAATTTTACAAGAGGGAAAAGTGATTGCATTTCTTGAACACCATCCAGCACAAGTTTTTTTTTTTCAAAATTTGATAATTTTGAGACTTTTGAGTTTAGATTTTGAGTTTTAATTCGAGAACTGTTGGTCGTACGGAATTTTACAAGAGGAAAAAGTGATTGCATTTCTTGAACACCATCCAGCACAAGTTTTGTTTTTTCAAAATTTGATAATTTTGGGACTTTTGAGTTTAGATTTTGAGTTTTAATTCGAGAACTGTTAGTCGTACGGAATTTTACAAGAGGGAAAAGTGATTGAATTTCTTGAGCATAATCCAGCACAAGTTTTTTTTTCTTCAAAATCTGATTATTTTACAACTTGTAGGTTTTTTGAGTTTTAGATTTTGAGTTTTAATTTGAGAACTGTTTGTCGTTTGGAATTTCACAAGAGGGAAAAGTGATTGCATTTCTTAAGCACCATCCAGCACAAGTTTTTTTTTTCAAAATTTGATAATTTTGAGACTTTGGAGTTTAGATTTTGAGTTTTAATTTGAGAACTGTTGGTCGTACGGAATTTTACAACAGAGAAAAGTAATTGCATTTCATGAGCACAATCCAGCACAAGTTTTGGTTTTTCGAAATCTGATTACTTTACGACTTGTAGATTTTTGAGTTTAGGTTTTGAGTTTTAATTTGAGAACTGTTGGTCGTACGGAATTTTACAAGAGAGAAAAAAGATTGCATTTCTCGAGCACAATTCAGCACAAGTTTTTTTTCTTTAAAATTTGATAATTTTGAGACTTTTGAGTTTAGATTTTCAAAAATCGTTGATAATATTTCAGTTTTTATGTGAAAACTGTTGGTCGTACGAAATTTCCGAAAATGGAAAAGAGATTGCATTTTCCGAGCACAATTCAGCACAAGTTTTAATTTTCCTAAATAAACTTTTATGTTGTTTCCTTTTTTTTTTTTTGAAAATGGTTAGGTTTTCGGGATTTTTCTTTACAGCACAAAATTCAGCGTACTTTAATCTACCTAGCACAACCTTTGATTTTAAGTTAAAAATAACTTGCGGTTCTATAAAAAAAAAAACGTTTTCGTTAATTATACCGCAATTTTGGATTTTTCAAAAAAAAATTTCCAGCACAAATAAGCACAAATGTAGTAAAATTTAGCACAACTTTCATTTTTTTGAAATTTTTAGTTTGCGGTCCTAACTTTCGGGACATCAGAATCGAATCTTTCGTCCAGGTTCAGTTTTTCGCATTTTTCATGTGGACTACGAAGGAAAGGGTGGAATTTAAAAAGGGGTTGAAGCTTGTTTATCGCAATTCCTTTGAAGCAAGCGCTGCGTTTAATCTGCCCATATATGAAATATCAAATTGCGGAATAGGCAAAAAATGTCAAGTACTCAGTCAGGACGGTGTAAGAGAACAGGGGTCGGGGTGAAGGGGATTAACAAGCGTGGAATTGCTCTGAAAGCCGGAAAAGACTCGGAGTATTTAATTGGTTGTTCTGAATGGTGCAGTCAGCAAAATGACAAACTAATATTCACGATTTGTTGCATTGGACGCTTGCGAGCGGGAGAAAATAAAAACCTATGATGGAAATTGCTAAATTTATTTCAACTGATGATTTTTGATAAAATCCATTAGATAATAAGGCAATAAGTCTACACTTTGTAAACCAAGATTTGTAGTAGATTTTAGAAGAGGGAATGCGATCGAGTAATTCTTGGTGCGTGTCGAGTTATCTTTTTCGCGCATCTTAAATCTCTGCCTGGCAGCGCGTGTATCGCCTAGGGCTCGTATCTCTCTATAATTGGCAGTCGTCGGCTCATCCTCGTCCCTTTTGCCTTTCGCCCTTCGATCATTGCCAGAGGTAAGGTGTAAGATTGTATCTGATGGAAAGAAAATCCTGCGGGACACAGTTTCCAAGGCAGCATGGCAAACTTGCAGGATGTACCACTATCATCGCTAACGAACATAATATTCTCTAATACGTCGCACGTGACCGCATAACGTAATTGGTAGCCGATTCGAGGGGACGCTTTACCTTATCTTCTACCATTCCAACCCGACCCCCATCGTTTTTTTTTAAGTGTTCCCCTTGGCTTCTTCACGTGCAACGCTTCTTTTTATGGATATTTAGATAGTCGTTATCGATGTGAATGAACAATCGATTTATGAATCCCAGATGATTCGTTGATCCCAAGATTATCTAAAGACCTTCGCTAATCGGAATTTATAAGCCATTTGCTTAGCAACACGTGCAGTGAAGGAGATAAAAAAATTGTAAAATTTTCTTACATGAAGCTTAAACTCTCTCTACACGGAAAAAAATCTGTTGCAGAATTAGGAAAAAATTTAGTGCCTGAACCACGTAAACAAAGAAATACCTAATTTAAGTATTCTATCAATTTAGTCGCTTTTTGGAGTTTCCTTTAAAAAACCAACTGTAAACTTTCTTCGACCATTGTTATAATAACCAATGCATTAAAAAGTTCGAATTATTAAAAAAAAAGAAAGAAATTTTGAGTCACAAAATGCAATTACAGATTTCAGATTAAAGAAATGTTTTAAAAATATCTCCAATGTTCAAATCCCAGATGAGATTGCTGAAACCTTAGCGTTAGATAATAATTATGGTATTCCTTTTAAAGTTAATAAAATACCTGTAAACAGTACTCTCTAAATCTGAATTAGTAGTTTTCTACTAATGAAATAGTGCCGAATCGTTTACCAATTGCTTTAATAAGCATTTCTACTAATTTCTAATAGAAAAATGCTAATTAATGGTAGAAAACTACTAATTCACATAGTAAGGGTTACTAATTTGTTTAGTAAGTCTTACTAAGTGAATTAATAGTTTTCTACTATGAATTAGTAGATTTCTACCATTAATTAGTAGTTTTCTACCATTAATTAGTAGTTTTCTACCATCAATTAGTAGAAATGCTTACTAAAGCAATTAGTAAACGATTCGCCACTATTTCATTAGTAGAAAACTACTAATTCAGATTTGGAGAGTATGATTGCTAATATTGAAAATTGTATTAAAAATTTAGAAAGTGAGGAATTAAAATTAAATATTAGAAAAACTACAACTCAATTAATTTCAAATCATAGTTTTTTAAATAATAATTTTAAATAATTTTGAAAAACCTATTGAAAACTTTCAAAAGGTACATAATGATTTAGTTTTCTTAAAGGCCGACAAGGGTAATATCACAGTAGCGGCTAATCGTGATGATTATATTAAAACAGTTGAAAACTTTTTACAAAATTATATTCTTTGTAATAATTAAAAATTATATTCTTTGTAATAACACCAGCCTTGTTCCAACCATTGAAAATAAATGTAATATAGCCATCAGATGGGAAAAGAAAAGACTTATTAATGAACAAATGTCATATAAATTAAAAACACATAACAGTGTTGTTGCTGAAGCTTATGCTCTCCCAAAAGTTCATAAACCAAACTTAAAATGGAGATTGATCGTTTCCACAGTTGGATCTCCTACTTACAATTTAGCAAAATACATTTTAAATATTTTAAAAGCAATTTCTGGACAAACTAATGCGTTTATTAAGAATAGTTGAGACCTCAAAGATAAATTGCAAAACATAAAAGTTCCAAATACACACTCTATTGTTTCGCTTGATGTAGTATCAATGTTTGATAGTATTCCAATAGACCTTGCTGTGGATTATGTAGAAGAAAAATTAAATTTACATGAGAATTTAAATAAAATAACAAAAATGAATTTTTAATCGCAACCAGAACGGTGTTCAATACAGTTTTCTCTTTTAATAATAAATTTTACAAACAAATTTCAGGTTGCTCGATGGGCTCTCATTTATCTCCTACACTGAGAAAACTGTTTGGTTCGGACCACAAAACGATTTGGTTGCTATAGAAGCAACCAAACTTCTTGGTTGTGCCAACCAAATTTTAGTTCTTTCAACAAACCTTTTGTGGAACCAATACACATTTTGTTGAACCAACAAAATCTCTGTTCTGGTTGAATTAACAAAATTTTTTATGGTTAAACAAAAGGTTTTTTGAAAGAACCAAAATTTGGTTAGCACAACCAAAAAATTTTGTTGTTTCTATAGCAACCAAATCGTTTTGTTGTCCGAACCAAACAGTTTTCTCAGTATATCGTTTCAAATTTAGTTATGGAAGACATTGAAAATAGAGCTCTTAATAAGTTAAGTTTCATACCTATTCTTTACAAACGCTACGATGATGATATTTTAGCTATCGTTCCTTCTGATAAAATTGACAAATTCTTAAATACCTTTAATAATGTTGAAAATTCTATTAAATTTACTCTTGAAAAATAAATAAACAATTTAATCAGTTACCTTGATTTATTAATTATAAAAACACCGGAAGGAAACTTAATCATTAATTGGTACAAAAAGCCATCATGGTCAGGACGTTCTCTTAATTATAATTCTCATCACTTATTTTGTCAAAAAGTCGGCTTAATAAAAGATCTAATAGACAAATGCGTAAAATTAAGTGATATTAAATTTAGAAAAGAAAACTTAGATCAACTTAAAATAGCCTTATTACAAAATAATTATTCACTTTCATTAATTAATAGCATTATTAAAGAGAGAATTCATAAAATATACAATAGTTCTTCTAAAAAAAAAAAAATGGATTGAAACTTATAAAAAAAACTGATCTACAAGTCTCTTTGCCTTATATCGAGGGTCTATCTGAACACTTAAAAAGGTCGTTGGTTTATGTATTTGGAATGTGTATTACAAGTATTATTAATACTTAAAAAAGGTATGATGTGAAATCCCACTTTTAGGGATTCATTTAGGGAATCATTTCCCTAGTTCGATTTCAGGGATAGCTTATGCCTGCTCTTGGTATTAAATACATAATTCTGCGACAGATATCTTTCCGTGTACTTTTCTACCCACCACTGTTCGAAAATTGTTTAAATATTTAAATTAGTAAAAAGTAGATTGGAAATAGTAAATTGAAAAAAAAAAATTATTTTGAACTCTTCAGTTATGGATGTTCACTAGGGCACTGAAAAAAATGGTTAGTTGGACCAACCACTTGGTTTATAAAATATGGTACTGCTATTTTATTAGTTGGGACAACCATTTTATTAGTTGCTGGTACTCATTGAATAGTTACTGCAACTAATGCAATGGTTATCCCTACTAATAAAATAGCAGTACCATATCTTACAAACTAAGTAGTTGACCCAAAACTAACCATTTTTTTCAGTGAGTGGCTAAAAAAACATTTTCGAATTTTAACCCGGCTGAAATCTTAAATTGTTGCTCAAAAAATAAGAAAACACATATTTTTTGTTTCTGAAATCGGTTAATATCTACCCTAGCCTTGAAGGCCCTAAAGTTTCCCACTTCCCATAAGAATAACATGGAAAAAATTTTTTTTTCAAAAATTTGATTTAAAGCGTGAAAATGTTTGACCTATTGTTATATGTTAATATCTCTTCAAAAAATAAGAATCCATTATTGCTTTTTAATTTGGACCCCTCAAAACTCCTTTTACGGTGCACCAAAAACAACTCCCATAACAAGGTAATTATAGTTTGGCGGAATATTAACATTAATTATCACTTTTTCATTTTTTTTATTTAACACTCATCAATGGATAATTTACTATTTACTATTCATTTTTTAAGTAAATTGAGATTGTTTAAACAAATTTTATTTCTTTTAATATTTTTTTTTTTCAAAAATATCGTGAACTAAGGTGTTCTTTCTACTGCTACGAACTAACTAATCAATTTCAATAGTCGAACTATTTGTATCAGCTTTTTTAAAATTGTTTAAACAATTTATAATTGTTAAATTGTAATTTTTAATTGAATGAGGATAGAAATTTACAGCTTTCTGCAAATTCTTCGATATATTTCGTTATTTTCATTTAATTTTGGCCTTTTTGCAATTTACTTGAATTTTTTAAACAATTTCTTTAAAATAGAAAATCGAGAATAAAATGACCAAAAAAAGATGCTTAAAAATTTTTAAAAGACTTTTTGCGGTTATATTTTTATTCTAGATATTCTATTATAAAAAAAATTATTTAAACAAATAAAAATTGCTGAAACAATTTGAAATAAGTTGAAAAATGGGCGAAATTTAAAAAAAAGTAACGAAACACATAAAAAATTAGCAAAAAAAAAATATAAATTTCCACCTTTTTTCAGTTAGAAGTTACCTTTTAACAATTATAAATTGTTTAAACTATTTTTTTAAAACCGACCCAAATAGATTGACTCTTAAAAATATATTAATGAAATCTTAGCATAAAAAAATCATTTTATTCTCGATATTCTTGAATGAATAAATTGTTTAAACAAATGTAAATTGTTTAAACAATTTGAAATAAGTTGAAAAACTGACAAATTAAAAGAAAGTAACGGAACATAGAAAAATTTGCAAAAAAACTATAAATTTCCACCTTTTTTCAGTTAGAAGTTACCTTTTTTTTATTATTATTATTATTATTTATCGGCACTTGGAACTCGAAAGTTCATTGCCTCATCTACCCGAGACCGCCACGCGTT
>JBAGKK010048804.1:0-10163 GCA_037177015.1 Euceroptres primus
GAATTGTCTTGTGCTTTTTGGTGGTGAGACATGTTTTTCTATTTGAATGTAAAAGAAGTGTATGGTAATTATTTGAAAGTAGGTATTAATGTGAATACTATAGACCTGTTTCAATAATATATCTGTGTATTATTTGGAGATATTCTATGATTTGAAAACTTTCATTCGCGAAAGTATTGATCTGAAAACTTTCATTCGAACTATCAACAGTGGCAATGATTAAATTCAGATTAATATCAGCGGAAAGCTTGAATTTTCTACTTTCTCTTAGTACTTTCAGAAAATGATTCGGTAAAATATATCGCTTGGTAATTATGGTAGAAGGAGCGCGCGACAGATTGAGCAAAAGTTTTCTGTCCCTTTTCCCCATGCATTTGAAATTGTTGGAGTATAAGTATAGTCCCTGCTCGGTGCCTTTTATTTGACGACTGAGGCCCTTGCGGGCCTCCTGACCATTAAAATTAGGAATCATTACATTAAGCGTACTAATCAAAATATATACCTCGAAATCTTGGAAGGGGTGGTTTAACCCTCTTAAGAGGGTTAAACGATCACTCTTCCCTGTTTTCACATTGTTATATGTTTTTTAATTGCCATTTGCATGTAATTCATGTGTATATGCTTTAAAAAAGAAATATAATGTTTAGCTCCAAAGGGGGTAGTTTTTGGCTAAATAGGGTGTTTTTCACAATTAAGTTTTACGTAATATTTTTCATTCGATACCTAGGGATTATTTGTCCTTAATTTAGTAAATATTTATCCCCAGAAAATGAATAGGACTTGCGAACCGATTTTTCACTTCTTCTAAGGGGAGATTTTTCACTTTTAAGGTTGGGCTTACAGCTTTATCAACTATTTTTTAGTTTTATAAGTTTTTTCACGCCAATTCAAGATTTTTAGGCCGAAATTGCATTCAATAAGTGTATTTTCAGAGAAAGTATATTTTTTTAAGGGATGGTTTAACGTCATTGGAACACTTCTTAGCTTTTTTCAAAAATTCTCAAAAAATTCCAGAATTGTGTTCTCACTGTATGGAAGCTTTTTAGGGGGTGCCGTAAAAAACCAAAGCAACTTTTTTTTATTGTAACACATTATATCCAGCTCTTTCAATACTGTTAATTCAAGAATAATATTAACAGTAAAAGGCTTGCAAGAAGTATGAGAAGCGTAAAAAAAAAGAAAATTAGTTTATTCATCTGTTTCTGTACATTTTTTGCACCTTTAATGAAGTAAATTATCTAATCTTATTTTTTTGTTATAAATATTTAAAATGAATTTTAAATAATCGGTATTTAAAAAAAGTAATAAAAGTTTTATCAATAATGAACTGAACATGGTGTTCCTAATTTTTTGACAGTTTTTATCATTATTTGGCGCTTTTATGGACTATTGTTTACGAAAATTGTTTAAAAAGAATTTTTTACAACAAAACCGTTGCAGATAAAAAATTGCTGTGCAAATAATTGACATCCTTGTCGACACGCGGTTGTTCAATAATTTTTTCAGATTCTTTGGACAAGTGTAAGTATGGAAAAGATTGTTCCCATACTTCCATAAAAGATGGAAAAATTGTTTATAACAATTTATTGTTAAAAATGAGAAAATTTGTCTTAAAATATGGTTACCATTGTTTTGTGAAGTATCACTATCCCTTAGGCGATTCTACAAATGCGAAATCACCAAAAAAATTTTTTCAAAAAATATTATTGTTTAAAACACAAAAACCGTTCCCCCACTCCTATGCTAATTTTGAATTTTGGGTACCAGGAAAAATGTTTCCTAATACTTTGAACCATTGACTTTAAGGACTAAGCAAAATTTGATCAAAACATTTATCACAACAATGAAAATTCATTAAACGCAAGCGTATTAGGGGAAGCCCATATTATTAATTAAAAAATTCATAACTTTTAAATTTTTTACCGCAGGGTGTTCGATTTCGACGGCTCATTTTGAAGCTTATTTTATTTTTTAGAATTCATTTTATTCACAATTTTATCGTATCTGTTCATCCAAAGCAACAATCCACACAAATGTCTTTAAAAAACGTATCGTTTTCTAGTTTTTTATTAATAACAAACAAACGGCAACACTTGCAGACCGGAGATTTCCAAGATTTCATAAGGACGTCCTTACAAAATAATACTCGAGAAAAAATTTCGTATAGCAATTTGTTCCAGCAGAAATCCTAATTTGACTGTACTATCAATAAATATTAATGAACACACCTATGAACTTATGAATTTAAATTTAAAAAACTTTAACAACCAAATAAATTATTTCTTTCGTATTAAGGGTATGTGATACATAATGATGTCACGAATTACCGACCGATTTTTTATTCATATTCAGTGGGACTGTTAAGAGAGAAATGCAAATACAATGCTGAAATTTTGGGAAATAATGAAGAATATATTAAGGCATCGATGTCTGGTGTTTTTCAATTTCTATTTTGAAAAAAAAATTATTCAAAAATAATTTTTTTTCAAAATAAAGACTGAAAAGCACCAGACATCAATTCCTTGATATATTCCTATTTCAAATTTAAGCATTATATATAAAGCAATATATATATATATATATATATATATATATATATAATATAAATATAAATAAAAAATCGGTCGGTAATTCGTGACATCATTATGGATCACATATCCTTAACTTAAACCCAAAATAGAAGGAAAATACTAGGGCATTGCAGTTCGTTAATTCGAATTTTCACTGCAAATTGGTACCTTTTCAGCCAGGTTTATAGAACATTGAATTTTTCGAAATTGAGTTTAATTCAACAAGAAATTGAAGCCTCTAAGCTCTCTTCGAATACAAGATTTCTCGAAATCTTAATTATTCAGTTGGTTTTGAAATTAAATGCTTTTGAAATGCAATACGAATTTGAAAAATTCGAATCGTCGATTCGAATTTTTAAAATTCGAATTGTCTTTCAGATAGATTTAATTTCAAAACCAACTGAATAATTTTGATTTCGGTAAATCTTGCATTCGAAGAGAGCTTAGAAGCTTCAATTTCTTCTTGAATTAAACTCAATTTCGAAAAATTCGAACTGACCAACTAAACACCTCTAGAAAATGCCAACTATACTTTGTTAATCGACAGGACTGGTTTGGAAAGAATTTTATTTATTTACTGTAATCGAGCGTAAAGTTATGAGGAAGGAAAGAAGTTTTCCAAGATTTCAAGATCAAATATCTAACCTAAAACTGCTTGCTGAGGCACCCATTTTACAAATTTGATGTTTCTCGACTGAACGGGCAGGATTCCGCTATGTTTCCATAGAACTCTTTGCTTCACTGAACTCAGAGCATCGCACAACGCGGTCAAAGCACCGGCTGGTAGCTGGTGGGTCTGCAAATTTGAGCCCAAAGAGAAATAGATGACTCCTTCAGTCGCGTTGTCCAGGAACTCTTGTATCTCCTGAAATGAAATTTTTTAAATGAAAATCGAACAGAAAATACGAAACTGGAACATCACAAAGGGAGTCTTTTAAAAATAGCTTCTACTTCTACATTTCAAAGTTTAACATTCTTCAGCATTGATGAAGCAACATAAACATTAAATTATTTATAATGTCAAAAAATTACTCTTCAACGAACCAGTTAATTTTTGTTTTAAGGAAATTAACATTTGTTCTCCAAATCAGTGCGAAAGCTTTCAAAATAATGTGCTAAATAAGCCTGGGATTCTCTCCTTTCAATAAGAAGATATTGCAAAAATAGTTCAAATTTTTACGTATTTTTAGGGTTTCGTAACCTCGGGCAGAAACACTCCGACCGTCCGTCATACTATTTGGACAGGTAACTGACATATGACCCAAAAGTGGTATAAGACCCAAAATTTACATAGGATCCAAAATTCGCGTAGGATACAAAATTGTCATAGGGCCCAAAATTGGCATAGGGCCCAAAATTGGCATAGGACCCAAAATTGACATAGAGCAAAAAGCTGATATATGCCCCAAAATTCGCATAGGACCCAAAACATGCACAGGGCCCAAAATAAGTATATGTCCCCAAATTGACATAGGACCCAAAACGGACATAGGACCCAAAATTGACATTGGACCCAGTATGGACATAGGCCCCAAAACTGGCATAGGACCCAATATGGACATAGGGTCGAAAACTGACATAGGACCCAACATGGACATAGGACTGAATATGGACACAAGACACAATATGGGCATAGGACCCAAAACTGGCATCGGGCACAATATGATTATAGGACACATTATGGAAATCATAATACCCAAAACTGACATAGGACCTAAAAGGACATAGGACCCAATATGGACACAGGATCCAAAACTGACATCGGACTCAATATGAACATAGGACACACTATGACCATAGGAGCCAATATGAGCATAGGACCCAAAACCGACAGAGGACCTATATGGACTATGACACCATATGGACATAAGACCCAAAAGCGACATAGGGCCCAATATGGGCATATGACCCAAAATTGACATTGGGCCCAATATGGGTATAGGACCTAATATGGACATATGACTGAATATTGACACAGGACCCAATATGGTCATATGACCCAATATGGACATGGGACCCAAAACTGACATAAGACCCAGTATGGGAATAGGACCCAAAACCGGCATAAGGCCCAATATTGGCATAAGATCATATCTGGACATAGGGCCCAATATGGACATTGGACACAATATGGACATAAGCCCCAAAACTGGCATAGGACACATTATGGACTTAAGACCCAAAACTGACATAGGACCCAAAATGGTCATATGAAACAAGACGGGCATAAGATCCAATATGGATACAGGACACAATATGGACAAAGGATCCAAAACTGGCATAGGACACATGATGGGCACAGGATCAAAAACTGGCATAGGGCCTAATATGGACATATTACCCAAAACTAGCATAGGACCCAATATGGGCATAGGACGCGAAACTGAAATAGGTACCGTTATAGGTTTAAATATTTAATATTTAATAATATACTTAACTAAAGAGGTTTAAAATGAATATAAGGTCCAATATCAATATAGCACCGAAAGCTACGAAATCCTTCCTTGTAGGCGCTTTTCGTCTACTATAACTAATTTTTTATAAATATTAATGACTTTCGAAATAATTAAGATTTTCTGGCTGGCGTAGTAAACAAATCGTACACATTTTAAAAAAACCATTGTTATGATACTTATTATAGAAAGATTAAATAAAATTATTGTACTTAAAAAGGTATGTAATTAGTGTATATAAGAAAACTCGAACCTGAGGTAAAGCTCCAGGATCATCATTTATTTGCAAACTATGAACTTCTACAACATTGGGCAGCAATGGCTTGGGATATCCAAATATGTGATTATTTCCAAGAATCACTAAACTAAAATTTCTGTCAATATCGGAAACGGACGTTTCTGGTAAAATTTTCTCTGCTACTTTTTGAGCACGTGGTAAATGAATGAATCTGTAGAACAATCTGGTCCATGCTGTATACATCAGATTCCAAATTCGTTCATTTAATGTCATTTTATCACTAAATGCGTATGCCATATCAGGAATGAGTAATGGATCATCAGGATTCCCTAAAATATACGTATTTAATTAAAAATAATTAAATTGTGGCCTAGCTGTAATTATCTTAATTATTATTTAAAATTATCTCAAATTATCTCATGATTTCATAATCATGTCGACTACTTCATGTATTTTACTTTTTCTTTTCAATGAGCAGTCTAAGTTTTCCAACCTTGATTCTCATTACATTTGAATAGTTTTAGCTTATTTTTGTAATTTTTCCGTAAATTTTCCTTTTTTTTTTAAATTTAGTTGACCATCACCGTATTAAAGTTGAAATTGAGATGGATGGAGACAAGAGACACTGACACAACCCCATTACTACTTTTCTCTCTTTAATAAGGGTATGTTCAACTTGTTAGAGGAGTATCGAGTAATCCATCTTTTTCTTCAAACTCTTTCTCTCTCCAAATGTTTTTTCCATCTTTTCCAACAAAAGTTATGGTTATTTTGTAAAATGTCACTCGCAGGGGAATACTATTCTCTTGAAAAAGTTTAACAGACAGAATCAATGTACGTATAAAAAGAGGAGAGTCCATCAATTCTACACAGATCAACTATTACTCACATAAATAATTCTACGCGTAAAAATTCTACTAATACACTCGAGCCCCGGTTTCGTTAGTACCGAGATAATTCCTGGAAGAATTATCTCGGTGCTAACGAAACCGGGGCTCGAGTGTATTAGTAGAATTTCTACGCGTTTAATTCCGTAGGCTCGCATCAGTTCGTTTTCAGTGCTTTTATTATGTGTTATATATAATAATTCATGAATAATAACTAAATTAAACTTAACAGTAAAGTAAACGTTAAATTAAACTTATATTTAAAAAATATTCTTCACTCGTGACAAAAATCAAACTGAAATAGTTCATTAGGCCCTGACTTGTTTACGTTTAGAGAGCTTCAATTTTATCCGAAGGCTATTCAGGCAACCCCCGAAATCCGCACTAAACCGGAGCTTTAGTGTAATTCTATTCTTCAATATAAAATTTGTTCAAAAGAGCTTATATTAAGCTGCAGATGCTATTAAATTTTAATCCAAAATTTTCAATCAGTATCAGTTCTGTATCACATTTTTACATTTTAGGTATAAGTACTTTTCTAAAATTATTAATTTTGTAAAAAAATATTAAAACAGTTGAAAGTAAATATATTTAAGAAAAATTAAATTTGATGGCCATATTATTCACAATCATATTAACTGCAATTTTTTTTCAAGTTCAACTTTCTTTCAATTTCTTTGAAATATTATTACATCTGATGTTAGTAGTTATATCTGTGACAGAATTATAATAACTCACCTACAGAATCCATAGCATATGGTAAATTTCCGACGCTCAAAAACCCTATTAGAACGGGAAAGTTATATCGTTTCACCAAGGCGTAATAACATTGAAACCACAATTGTTCTATGATTATAGCGTCAAAAGTTTCATTGCCTTTTCTGTAACATAAGGCCTATGTAATTTAAAAATACAAAAATATAAGCATTATTTCCTTATGAAAAACAATTTCTACTTATGATTTATTTACTTAGAATATTTATTAATTATTTAATATTATTTAATTATTTAGTTAATTATTCAAGCATAATACAGGAACTGTATTCCACTAAGTTGAAATCACTAATTGACACCACTTTTTAAATATTCTTTTAAAATATTTTTAGATCTTTTTGACTTTCAATCACAGAATCTGTTAATTGTATCTTACATTAGTTTCTGCACTGCAGAGCTTGATATTTGTTCCTCGCATAGTTTATTGGACTCATCCATATTTTTTTGTAAGATGGAAAAAGCGTCCATATATCTGTAATTGAAAATAGTATGATTACGAAGATTAAATAAATAAATAATCAAAATAGTGTGAAAAATGTAGAAAATATTACGTAAGCAATTTTTTTATAGTAACCTTAATTCTGTGCAGTCTTTGATGCGGTACGTAAAGGATACGTCAATGTTCACATAATTTTTAATAGGCTTCTGGGAATAGAAACAGAATTAAAAGTCTATTTTCTTCTTTAAAAGACGCATTAAGTTTTTGATTCTACAGGGTAACAGCACTTTTAATAGTTTTAAAAAGTGGAAGAAAGTTGAAACTCATGGTGACTCTGAAAGTGGGTCAAATACTACATTTGAAAAAGTTATAATTTTCCTTATCAGAATGTACTTAACTTTAATATATAATTTTATTTTTAAATTTGTATATAAGCTTTTGTTCCTCATGCTCTGAAGACCTAAAAGGGGAAAGAAATATGTTAGTATGAGTAAATTGAAGCCAAACTAAGTTTGCGTACTCTCCTTTAGATTTTAGAGATGGAGAAAGAAGGAAAGATATAAACTTACAAAAGGATTGAAGAGAGAACGCAAATAGCAAAAGGAATTGAGGCATAAAGAAAGATGAAAGTGTAAGGAGAGGAAAGGTGGAGTGGCAATGAAGAAACGGCAGACGAAGACAAAAGCAGACATTCATTTGAAATACTTCCTGAACTTTCCTGCATCTGGAATATTATTGAATTATGAAAACAGTTTCATGAACCTTGCACGTTTCCGGCTTCTGCGATATTAAATTTTACTGCAGGGTATTATACTGACGTTAAGTATCGAAAAATATAGTATTCACTGGAGATTTTCAGGCTATTTATTTCTTAATGACATCGACTTTGAATGAAGATACTTCTGTTTTCTATGTAACAGTTTGAAATTAAAACAAAACTTATTATTCAATGTGAAAATTCCAAGAAAATGTTATAGGTGAAATAATCAGGCTTCAATATGGGAATATTGAGAAATTGATTTTATATATCGAAATATTTTTTAGAGCACGTAATATGAGACTAATCTAATTGTAAAAAAGTACTAACAAGTTTTGAAATGAAGGCACAATTTCTTAATCACTATAATTGATATACTAAATTATATGTCATTTACATTAAAAATATTCAATTTTGGGTGAAATATACCTGCACAAAATTGTTTTAACTAACCTTGAGTGGAACTGGTGAGATAACTGTTACTTGATGACCTCTGGTCGCGAGGGCCTTCATTAATGCTTGAAATGGTTGTTGGTGGCTGTAGCTGGTACTCGGGCAGATTCCTAAAATCCTAAATCCCTCAAGTGTTGACAGATGAATCAAAATTAACATGAAAATTGGAATCACTGCCATTGTACACGTATCAAGAATGCTTCAAAAATAATTTACAAATTCATTCAGAAATACAAATTGGTACAGCTTTCTCGATCTAAGTCTCCCGAAGAAATAGTCGCTCATGTCAGAAATATGGTAAGGATTGAGAAGAGGCAATGTTTGGGAGGGGATAGATAAGATGAGAAAGAGGGAAACTGTATTGCTTATATTGAAATGGAATTAATTCTAATAAAATTAACATTAGAAATAATATATGAAATATGAGTGTTTACATGAGGCACTTATTAGATAAGACAGGAAAATAGTCTATATATTTAAAATTTGCCCTTTAAATAAAGTGCACAGAATAATAGAATAATAATGTTTATAATAAGAAGAATATTTAAATTAGTTGTGTTTTTTATATTGCCTATATAAATTATTATTAGTATTTTTAATAATTCCTGGGAAACAGGATGTTTTTTAAACAATTGTTTTGAAGACGATAACGAAATATTATGAGAACTTGTTTAAAAAAATTAAAAATAGCAAAAGAATTAATTGCATTTCGTTATTTAACGATTTCCAAACAATTTTTGAAAATCTCAAACAAGCACAGAATAACTTATTCACCTTAAGAAAGAAAATTCCGCTGGGTGTAATCAAATTTTAAAAACAGGATTTTGACATTCATCCTAGTGTAAATATAATTTAAAAAATTTAAGAGAAATATATCTTTTACAAGAAAAAACTGTTTTTAAAGCCTTAAGTAACTGTGCCAATTATATATAGATTTCACGAATCTAGACATTTTTAGGAACATTTTTCAGTAATCTATAAAAATTTAAGTTTAAATAAATCAACTAATTGTTTTTCTGACAGAAATTTCTTCCATTCATATTTGTTTACAAAAATGCAAAGTTGTTCACATTTCTCTATACACGAAATAATTCAAGGTGCGGCCATGACTCGTGGCAAAGATCAAGCGAATAATTACACTGATCAACAAAAATGACCTATGTCCTCGCTGAATACGACATATCATTTCCGAAGTACTTTTCAATGCTCAACACGAATCTGGCTTCCGTTTGTTGCTATCACGTCTAGTTTAATAGATATTTGCAATTAAAATTGTTAATAAAAAATTGTTTAACAATTTTTTTTAAGAGTGACAATTTTTTTCCACCCTCAAAGCAGGTCATTTCGATGCGCTTTTTAACGCAGTTTGCAAATATCGTCTTACTTTAGCGAGATCTATAACGGTTTTTGAGATATTCTCAAAAAAACTGAAAAAAGTGCTAAAAATGTACTGAAATTTCAGTGCTTTGTAATTCAGGACATATTTACTTTTTTTTTTAATAAGCAATAGGTTGATTTTTTTTTCATGAAGAATAATTATCTGGAAAAAAATTTAAATTCGGATTATCCGTTTCTGAAATATCTTGAAAAAT
>JBAGKK010048813.1:0-10162 GCA_037177015.1 Euceroptres primus
ATCTTTTAATCTAAAATACTGAATATTAAATACGCGCGGAAACTCTAAAAATGATCTACTGTCGTGGACGGCAAACGGAACTTTGAATTTGAATGGCGTTCCGTCCGCGCCAACACAGCGAGTATGGTGGGGGTAGTCGGGAAACGCGGAGTAAAACGTATTTCAGCACCGAAATGGCGGGACCTTGGTTTGTTGGATCATAGATGGCTTAGCAAGGATTAGCAAGGCTTACATACAATGCGGAGAAATTAGCTTTCTTAAAATTAAGCCTGGGATGGCATGATTCAATCACAGCATTAGTAAGCTCTGAGCGGTAGTTAGAGTTAAGAATACTGTCGAGTGTAGAGCGGGATAAGCATCTTCAGGGACTAAAGGAATAACAGCTTTAGTTATGTGTCATTGCGAATTCGTGAAAGCAAGGTCTAGGCATAGATTATTTTTATTTAAGACAGCATTTCTCTGTACAAGATCAAAAGATTTCATATTATTGAGGAATAGGCCTGATTTTTTGTCATACAAGTTACCAAGGATGATATCTATAAATTTTGGT
Source organism: Euceroptres primus (assembly GCA_037177015.1). Lineage (NCBI taxonomy): Eukaryota > Metazoa > Arthropoda > Insecta > Hymenoptera > Figitidae > Euceroptres > Euceroptres primus. The sequence continues at coordinate 551 of JBAGKK010048813.1, forward strand.
GCGTTGAAATCCCCAATAGTTACAATGTTAAGGCGTTGAAGGTCGTGGAGGTCTCGTAGGTTGCCAAGAAAAGTAGAAAGTTGCAAAATAGTAACATCGAGTGGACAGTAGACTGCGAGTAAGATTAGCGGGACAGATTTTCTTATTACTTTGAGGCCTACAATATCAATATTATTGTCAAGTTCCGAAATGAGTGCTAAGTTAATATTAGAAGCGTGTAGATCTGACTGCACTCCTCCGGTCGTCTCTAAAAACGTCTAATTGATTCCCATAAAAAATATGATTGGTCGGAAGGGTGGGTTTTAACCAAGATTTTTGTTGGCTTTGAACTAGAAAAAAAATTAAAAAATCGGAATTTTCGCTAATTAGCATTAATTATCTAATTAATATCGACTTTCTAGATACTTTACGTGAAAACATGAGTCCTTGCATGCTCGCGAAACGTCATTGAAAATAGAAAAAAATGACGCTTCGCGAACATACGACACTTGTACAGGGGATGACTAAAAAGTCGATATTAATAAGATAATTAATGTTAATTAGGGAAAATCTCAATTTTTTAATTTCTAAATTCTGGATATATTATTCTTTTAACGTCTTGGAAATATATCGATAAAGGTGCTGTATTTCTAAGGAAAGCGAAAAAGTTGATTTTTTGCGATTTTTTAGAGATTCAAGGTCATATGAGCAGGGTAAAAAAATTGTTAATGGCATGATCACTGTGTGTGATTTTTTTCTGAAAAAACTACTTCTTACGACTGATTCAGAAACCTTTGAAGGATCCTGTACAGATTCCAACACAGGAAAATGTATGTTATTCAAACAACACAGGAACCTGTACCTGAACCAGTATAGGATCCCTTGCAGAATCCTTCATAGTTAGTTTCTCCCCTCCTTCATTCGACGAAGCAAGCTGTACGGGATCGTTCATAGGGATTTTTGAGCAGCGTATGTTTCTGTACAGCAAACCTGTACAGGAACATCTAAAGGTTTCTTCCTAGCACAGGTACCTGCACAGAATCCCTGATGTGCTCCCGTACAGGAGCCTGTGAACGCTCCAGTGCACCTTCGCTGGTGCCCGTGAAGGTTCCTAGACGGGAATTTTCAACTGGGATGTCAAGAAAAGAGAATTTATGCTTTAAATTAAGCAATTTACAGATTTTACTATGCTCAACTCACGAATGAACTTACTTGGCATCTCACACTAGGTTTCAGGACAGCTTCGCTTCGAATTTAGAAATCACAGTAAATTTATACGCAGGCCCTCCAAGCATCAATGCATTTTCTTGTGATAAAATTTTGGATAGCTTTTGCTAAGAAGTACCGGCAAAGTAATTTTACAATCAAACGAAGTACAAACGAGATACAAGCAAACGTCTTGTCAATGATAGCTACACACACGTACAATAGATTTACAGGACGCTTGCCTGACGAAAATAAAAATTTCATAAAAAACGTAAAAAGTAATAGAGAATTAGTTGAAACTGGTGTTAAAGTGTGCGACAAAAGAATCATAGGAAGTAAGTATCAATATTTTTGTAAATTGAAATTAATTTGAAATTTTACAAGTAACCTTCATTTTTGGTGTTCTTAACCTCACATTTTTAAAACAAACTAATTGTTAATCATTTTATGCATAGAATATTTTATTTTTCTGAGATATATGAATAGAACGTGCATAGTTCTTTCTTGCCGATCCAAGCAAGATCATTTTTGGAAATTGCTGTAATATTGTTAATGCTAACATCATTAAACTAAATTTATTAAACTATCAATTATTATAAGTTAGGTTAGGTTACTTTTAAACTTGTATTTACTACGCTTCAAAATTATAAATATAATGCAATACATACCTGAATAACATATTTTTCGACATTAACACGTTCTCATAATTATACTACCTGTCATTGCACAAAAAAGATTATTATAAACATTCACACGATCTAGACTTGTCGACAAATGGCAGTCACGCATACGAACGTACAGTGCTTATCATTGACGAAACATTTGTTTGTGTTGAGGCGAATGTAGCGCCCCCAGCGTTAAGTACCGGTACTTCTTAGCCAAAACTTCGTCAGAAGAAAATAGTTTCAGACTTGGAGGGCCTGCTTAGACGGTCGAAAACTGAATGACTGTCACCATGACTGATTTTAGCTTCTAGAGAAAACGGAGACGAACAACGTAGTGAGTATAGAGTTCTGAGTCAATTATATTACTTTGAGAACGGAAACGAGAAGAAGAATATTACCGAGAATATAACCGGCGGATAAATTCTTCGAGAATTTATGAGAATGATTTAAAGTGTACATAACCTCAAATTTAAACTACATTTTCGATTGAATAGCGGGAAATTCAAATTTTGATATTGCAAAGTACAACATTTTAATATTTTTACAAGAAAGCTATTTCTGTGTGCTTCTTTATTTGTAAATATACTAAAAGAAGTTAATGACTCATAATAAACTATAAAAATATTTTAAATATTGATACATAATGATCTAAAATATAAATTCTTAAAAGTCTCTTTATATTCTCTTATATTCTTTAAATTCTGTAATATTCTTGGTAATATTACATGAACTTAAATTCTCGAGAATTTAAGAACTCTAAGTGAATCAACTTAATTTCTATTGCGATGACAGACTAGTCAACTGAGTGAATTTTACATAGTTCTACTTTACCGATATTAATTTTGCGTAGTTTTTAAAATTACGGCGGTCGATTGTTCTATGAAAGCTTCGCCCTCTGTCGTTCATCGGCACAACTATCAAAATTAAATTATTATTTGTATTTTACCTGAATAAAATTTGAAAGGTTCCTTAATGACATAATCCGTCTAGAACTCTCTTCAGGCTTCATTTAACCTGCAAAATTCAATACACGACCGTCAAATCAGTTAAGTGGACAAACTAAATTCTCATTTTGCAACTTTCAGATCAGCGTATAGTGTACGAATTCCCCGAGCGCGGCGTACTATCCGCACAATATCAAAAGCTGTAGACGGCGCACAGTGGTCCAAAATTAGATTTTTGCGGACAAATCATTCTATAGATCACAATTTTTATCCAATTTAGTCGTACTTTTTTTTTAGTTGAAGCTGAATACATTCCCCAGTGATCCCTCGAGGCCGATTTTTGATTTCTTTGTTTTTGAAAAATTCTATGTAAACAACAGAAGTAGAAAAAATGTTGCTCTCAGAAAAATCATTGTCTTAACCCGGAAAAAATGATCTGTGCAAACTGAATATCAATTAAAATCAATGCATTTGCAATTAAAGAATGCAAGTAATCGATTTGATAAGTAACTTAATTGTTATAATCAAATTTTATAAACAATTACTCTAATGTGCCATTTTACAGGCAAAATTTTTCTTCACTATAATTGCTGAAATTTATTACGAAAGTGTCATCTAGTAACAAAACATCGCTAAAACTTAGGCATTATTATTGTTATAAACAGATTTTATAAACATATACTTGAATTTGTCATTTTCAAGTAGAAGAAAAGTAAACTCGAAATGCACATTTTTGAACAGAAGAAAAGTATTTTCTGGTTTAAGATTCCTGAGATTTGTTATGAAAGTGTAAGCCAATAACAAAAAATGGTCAAAAATTAAGAATTGTTATTGCAATAAACAAATGTTTTAAACAAATACTCAAATTTGACATTTTCAATAAGAACAAAAGTATTTTCTAGCATAAAATTACTCAGATTTTTTATGAAAGTGAATTGTTATTGTTATAAACAAATACTCAAATTTGACATTTTCAAGCAGAAAAAAGAGTATTTTCGGGCTTAAAATTACTGCAGTGAGCCATGAAAGTAGCAGTTAGTAACAAAACATTGACAGAAATTAAGAATTTTTATTGTCATAAACAATTTCATAAATAAACGTTTAATTTTCATACTCTCCTTTAAGGTCAGCGCATTCTTTGATCAATCCTGATTGAAATTGTTCTGATTTATTTTAAACTACAAAAATGAATCGACAATAAAATATTTTCTTCGCTAATAAAAACTGCATTTGTTCATGTGGTATTATTTATAACAATACGTTTTCTCATTAAAATTCAGCTAGAAAATTCTTTTTCTACTTGGAAATGTCAAATGTGAGTATTTCTTTATAAAATTTGTTCATAACAATAACAATTCTCAATTTTTAACAATGTTTAGTTACTGGCTGACTCTTTTATAGCAAATATCAGTAATTTTAAGCCAGCAAATACTCTTTTTCTGTTTAAAAATGTAAAATTTGAGTATTTGTTCATGAAATTTGTTTATAAGTACAGCAATTCTTAATTTTGGACAATGTTTTGTCACTGGCTGACAGTTTCATAACAAATCTCAGCAATTTTAAGACCAAAAATACTTTTTTTCTGATTGTAAATGTCAATTTCGAGTATTTGTTTGAAACATTTGTTTATAACAATAACAATTCTTAATTTTTGACAATGTTTTGTTACCTGCTGAAACTTTCATATCAAATCTCAGTAGTTTTGAGCGAGAAAATTCTTTTTTTCTACTTGAAAATGACAAATTTTAGTATATGTTTATAAAATCTGTTTATAACAATAATAATTGCTAATTTTTGTCAATTTTTTGTTACTGGATGACACTTTCGTAATAAATTTCAGCAATTATACTGAAGAAAATCTTTTCTTGTAAAATGGTACATTAGAGTAATTGTTTACAACAATTAAGTTACTCATAAAATCAATTAGTTACATACTTTAATTGCAAATGCATTTATTTTACTTGATATTCAGTTTACACAAATCATTTTTTCCGGGTTAAGATAATGAGTTTTCTGAAAACATTTTTTCTACTTTTGTTATTTACATAGAATTTTGCAAAAACAAAAAATCAAAAATTGGTCTCAAGGGATCACTGTGGAATTCATTCAGCTTCAATTAAAAAAAAAAATAACGTCTAAATCGGATAAAAATTGAGATCTGTAAACTAATTTGTGAGAATAGTACGCCGCGCTCGGGAAATTCGAGCAGTTTGGTTTCCTTATGTCTGTACTCCATGCGTAAATGTATTCCGATTCAATCGTTGTCAAGCAACAATTCGTCTTATTTCGATTAATTCCGCAATTTTTTTCGGTCTTCGGACCGCTCGCCTGATCCGAATATACGAAGCAGTTCAGTTCAGTTCAGATTTATTGTAATCAATAATAATAATTAATCAATAATAAGAAATAATAATTCAGTAATAATAATATCCTATCTTAAATAAATATTAGTAGCCAGTGATGGTTAAATACTAGTTACAGTTATAAAAATGTACCAAAGGCTCTTATTTTTAATGCGTTTACCGTGTAGAAAAATAAAGTGTCTATGTCGACTTGAGATTTTAGATCCATAATTTTGTCTATTGATTTCTCTCTAGAAAGAAAATTAGGGCGTATACACAGGACATTCGATAATAAAATGACTTAACGAATCTGCCTTTCTTTGGTTGCACATCAGGCATGTACTCTCTGAATCAAATTCGTATCTTTGACTGTCCCACGATGTTCTAGCATTCGTAGAATTACTTAGTCGAGTTGACAGAAAAGTCTTAGTTTGTTGAAATTTATACCCTTTATCAAACATTCGTTTGATGAGATAATGTTCTTGTAAAATCTAGAATAACTGGAGTTTTGAGCTGCTAAGAGATCTTAATCTCTGAGTTTCGTTTGTAGTTTATACATCATCTTATCAAACGATTTTTTTACATTTTCTGGATTTACAAAACTTTGTGTTGTTGATACTCTTATGGAAAGTTACAATATTTGTTTTCGCTACATTCACTTCAAGGTCATTCAATCTACAGTATTTCTGTAATATATTTAGTTCCATTTGTGCGCCCACATGAGACTCCCAAGATGACAATATCGCCTGCAAAAGCCAGCAACAGTATTTCCAAAACTCCTCCCAACCCTACCCCCATGACCCCGTGATCTCTAAAATCCGCTCAATATCATTTATGAACAAGAGAAAAAGTATTGGGCTGAGGAATTCTCCTTGAGGCACTCCTTGCTTTACATTAAAGTTTTTTTATCTTTTGCCATTCACTACAAAGTGCATTTTTAGATTTTCGTACAAGTTCATAATAGTTCGAATCAGTTTGCTGTTTAAACCAACACTTTTTGGTTTCTTCCAGAGTTTCCTAAACAATATTATTTTACAAAGTACAGAATTTGCAGGCAAGTTCTTGTAAAATTCGTTACTCAAACCGTCAGTACCTGGACTTTTGCAATTCTTTAGCCTACCTAGACTTTCAATTACTTCTTCAAACGTTATCTCCCCATCTAGCCTTTTTTTCTCCCAATTTTTTTTATCTGCCCTTGGTGCATTGGTTTCATAATACCTCTTTCACTTCTCTATAGTAATTGGACATTTCACGAATTCCCTCTTTAGTTGTTTTTTTATTGTCAGTCAGAAATCCTTCGAATTTTTAACGTTAGCCAATGCTTTTAGGTCCCTCTCCCTGAATCCCTTTTTCTCTTTCTTAATTAATTTTTTATGTGTGGCCTTTGCTTCTGTGTATTCTTTTCGAATTGTTACCCCAAATCCCTCTACTTTAGCTTTTCTTAACATCTTATTTAGATTTAATTTCGATTCTTTATATTATTCATTTTGCCAGTCCTTGTTTTTTAAATGGTTATTTTTCACGCCTACCGAGCGTGAAATACAAAGGTCCGCATTTACCACAGCTACATTAATTTCTGATTCTAACTTTAAGTTTAGTACTTCAATTGAGTCGTTGTTAGAACGATCAATTTTGATTGGTCAAGGAACATACGATAAGAGTCTGCTTTTTCGGCAGACCATTTGTAAACCTCTTGTTTTTGTATTTATTTTCCTCTTCTTACTTTTATTGACTATTGACTGTTTTTTGAGTTTTAATTCTATTGTACTAGGTCAATTATCTGAATGAAAGATATTTTAAATTATCTTGGAGTTTTGAAAGAATCGTAGACATGCAATATTGATTCAAATTAAATCTATAGTGCTTTTTTCTTTACCCCTAATACAGGTTAATTCAGCTGGTGAGTCTCCTGGTGTTTAACATCGTTTGACAACAAAAATCCCTCTGATTCCGTGACCCCCGTCAAAAGCCTTCCTCTATAATTCGTTATAGGATCCTTGGTTTTTCGGTGACAATTTAAAGTAGTATGCTCTGTAATTGAGTAGTCTACCTGGTTTAGTTCCCCAACCCTCGAGTTAAAACCCTCCAATAATGCAAGGTACAGAGTTTTCATTAATCAAAAGATAGTATCTGAGAACACATCCATTAGGTATTGCGCATCGAGTTTTTCTTTCCAGTAAATAACCCCCAATATAAAGATAAACTCCCCCAGTTGTAACTTAAGTATTATCCACAAGTTTTTAATTTTATATATTTTTAACAAATTAATATTCTTATTAATAAAGACGATAATACCTCCACTGGCTCTGCCGATGCTGTTTTGCCTCTCTGCTGGGATCTGTATTGCTTGATACTTCCCTAGGAAGATTAGATTTTTCGGCATTGTCGATTATAACCGAGTTTCGGTGACTCCTATTATATCATATCCAAGAATGAATTTTTGTTGTATACTATTGAGATCGCATTCCAAAAAAAAAGTTTGATACTAAGATTGTAAGAATTTTTCTCTGATCTTATTTTCTGTTGAACTTGGCTTTGTTGGTGTGCTATTTTTTTTGCTGAAAGCACTTACTCCCATCATCGTTACTACTTGGAGTGCGGGTAATAAATTGAGTCATTTTGTTTCTCATCAACTCGTCTTTCTTCTTGTGATACTTCCTTCTTGGTTTTGCTGTGATTTCTGCTTTGCTTTCCTGAATAAGTTCCATCGATGTCATCGTTACTTCTCTCCCTCTTCTTCACCCTTTTTTCTGATTGAAAAAAAAAAATTCACCTCGTCAATTTCGCTGGGCTTTCCTTCTATTAAGAGATAATCATTTTCAAGTTGAGACTCAATCTACAATCTACAATAGTTCCTTAAACATTGGGATCAGCTGTTTTCGTATTTCGATGGTCTTTTCGCTATAGTTGTTATTAATGAAGATCCTCGTGCCTTTGAGTTTGAACTTCCTTCATGGTTACGTACGCGGAAAAAATTTTGTTCATTAAAAATTACTGAATTTGTTTCGAAGACTCGGATTTGAGACACAGTTCAAAAAAATTTTAATCGATTTTGAGCAAAAGTTGCCAAAAGTTTATGAAGAATTCCTGAACTGGTTCCCGAAGGTTCAGGAAATTTAATGGATTATTGGGGAACAGTTCACCAAGAACATATAAACTGTCCATAAGAAACTTAGAAACTAGTTCCGGAGAACGAATTCACCGACTCACACAGCGGCGAAACGAGATTTTGGGGTTCAAAAAGTTCCAGAGACTAAAATTCTGGGTCGATTTCGCTATTCTTTTTTTTTTAGAGTAAAGCTTATTAAATTCTGAAGAGGACTCTCGAGCCGATTTTTGAAAATAAATTTTTGTAAATTCGTTATTTAAGATGCAAAATGCCAAAAAAACATAATTTTTTATATTCGTGTTACCTGCTACCTGATTAGAGGCCATAATCATTTGGATAAATTATTTGAGAAGTCACTAACAAACTATCTATCCTCCTTTTTTAATTTTGGTCCTAAAACAATCTGGTGATTCAACAAGTTGAAAAGTTGAAAAAGCCTTTTATCTTACAAGTTTAAAATTGTAATGTCGAATTAAACGACGAGCATCTGAAGAGGAACCTCACTAGCCTCGAAACGCGTCATGTAGCATAACCAGAACACCTGAGTTTGGAAATAAAAGTGACAATTAGAGGCCATAATTGTTTGAATCAAAAATTTATTTACTTATAATTGGAAAGTGTTCTCGGATGGTTAAGAAATAATTCTGAAAAGTACTAAAGTATTTATTGGGCTGAAGTTTCAGACGTCTGATCTGACGAAAATTTTCTTTTTTTTTTTTAATTCCAATTGATTACAGGCTTTCAAAAAAGGTTGAAAACTATGTTCTATAATATTTTAACACATATAAAGCAACCAAAAACTGCAAAAATTGGCAAAATTGCGCGCCAACGCACCGTCTAAGTGATAGATGATCGATTTTCGGACAGTAATTAACAAACGTGACAGATGACATTTAGTGCGTTTCAAAGGCAATGCGAAAAGGAGTTGAAAAATTATTTTTTAAAATTTTTGTTGCTGGGGCTCAACACTCAAGATTGGCAAAAACTGCGCGCGAACACACCGTCTAAGTGTTAGACGGTCGTTTTTCGGACAGTAATTAACAAACGTGACAGATGACATCTAGTACGTTTCAAAGGTAATTCGAAAAGGAGTTGAAAAATTATTTTTTAAAATTTTTGTTGTTGGGTCTCAACACTCAAAATTGGCAAAAACTGCGCGCGGACACAACGTCTAAGTGTTAGGCGGTCGATTTTCGGACAGTAATTAACAAACGTGACAGATGACACCTTGTACGTTTTAAAGGCAATGCGGAAAGGAGTTGAAAAATTATTTTTTAAAATTTTTGTTGTTGGGGCTCAACACCCAAAATTGGCAAAATTGCGCGCCAACACACCGTCTAAGTGATAGACGGTCGATTTTCGGACAG
>JBAGKK010048823.1:0-10162 GCA_037177015.1 Euceroptres primus
TACTTTTAGTTCAAGTTGCGGCCAACTGTTGGCGCTGTGCTTCTTCATATTTCTACCATTGAGTTGACCGGGCCTGGGCAAACACCTCTCGTAATCGAGTGCGATACCCACGCTGCCTTTTTCGCAAACGCGAGTGCCCTGGAACCTTTCTTACGTCGGTGCTATAATATCCTTGGGGTTGTTGGCCTTCGCTCTACACTCGCCACCTCCAAGGAAGTACGTTGCCTCCAGTGTTCAATCCGTAAGTAAATAAGGGAACCATTGTTATAAACTCGATTAAATCACTGATTTACCCCTCTCTCTCAACGTTCCAAATCCTAAGCCTTTCCCTAATATAGCTCTCCTGCTATACTGGATCACAATACGTGAACAGCTCCCGGAACTGTTCTTTCGTCACAGGAGAAAAGGCTTCGAATTCAGAAACTGTGAAACTGTTTTCATCGTCATAAACAAGACGGTTCACTGCGACGTTACGGAGCTCCTGTAGAAACACCTGCAATTGCTGCGCCTTCATTACGTATGGCCTATTTACAAAATGCAATCCAGGTAACAACGGCTGTAGAAAAAAACCACCATCATTTAAGTGAATTCTGAAGGATTTAACGTCTTCGGGGACGTAAATGTTCAATAAAATGAAGACGTTAGCTCTACTTTCCAAAGAAAGCCTGTGGATGTCAACAATAGCATTACAAACCACACAATTACGATTCGCAGTTTGTGTCAGCACGTTTAGCCTTAAGCAAAAGGGGTCACGTTCGATTTCCGTTATTTCAATCCGAATAGATTGGTTACAATTAATGCATAGCCTCGTGAGAGGTGTAATAATAAGTGGTAGCCTACCGAAACCATCACGTCTGTGGATATCAATATCGCGATTATCTGGGTTTTCGTTTCAATCAATTCGAGCTAAAAGACCTGGCCGAAATAATCTATCATGAACATAACACGGTAACCGGATTCTGAAAGCTATTGCCACCTTTCTTCAAAACGACAATCTTGTATCAATAATGTGTCATAAGTCACATTTAGTGACTTTACACAACTCCACACGATTTGCTGATGACGTCTGGTGGATTCAAGTGACTATTTCCAAATATATGAGATACCAACGGATATCAAGTGACACTGTCTGAGTTCAAGCAACTTTATGAGAAATTTCGCTACTGAAGTCGCATTCCGTTATTTTACAGTCTGTTCAACAAAAAAGTAATCGCGATTATTCGTAAACCATAAAAGATATTTAATTTTTTTTTTGAATCGAAGATCACTAAAAGGGTTACGGTGAACTTACTTAATACATTCTCGATGCCATTTTCCAGTTTCCACGAGGTACAGAGGCGACTGCGATGTTTAAGGTCGTTATCTTCTTGCAAGACCCAATCTTCACTTTGAGCTCTAAATAATTTCTTTACTGATTTTAAAAGACCATGCTGATAAATTTGGAGCATTTTTTGAGCATTCAAATTCTCCGTAAAAAGCTCCAAACAACCAAAACTACCCTTGGAAAAGCATCCCCAAACATGGATTTTTATGGGGTGTTTTACGGTTCGCTGGATTGTGGGTTTAAAACGTTGCACCCACTGTTGCACAAATTTTTTCGACTTTTTAATGTATTTTGCACATGCAGCTTGCGTCATTTTTGGACCCAGCGGATGTGAGCAGAAGAAGACAGCTTCAAACCTTTTCGCGTACGTAGCAGACATTTCGATTTACGTGTGCTCTCTACGACAGCTCGAGCGATACTGAAACTAACGAATATTCTCGCTGTAGCTCTTTTAGTGACCTTTAATTTTAAAAAAAGAGAAATTAAATAGCTTTTATGGTTTACGAATAATCGCGATTCCTTTTTTGTTGAACAGACTGTACATACCTTCATACGAGATTCGGAGACATAGAGTGGATTCAAGATACTATTGACGATTAAATGTGAAACCAATGGATATCAAGTGACCATGACTGACTTCAAGCAACTTCAGCAGACATACCGCTACTTAAGTCACATTCTGTGATTCTGCACAACTTTACGCGACTTGCAGTAATATTTGGTGCAAATAAGGGACTAAGGACAACTATGACATCAACGATCATCAAGTGGCACTCAGAGACTATGAGTATATAACATCAATATGAATATGAAACATCAGGTGGATTCAAGTGATTCAAGTGACTTTAACGTGAAACACAATCAAATGATTATTGCGGACTTGAACGGGCTGATCAGCGCCAAACAGCAACGCTGGGAGTTGATTTTGTTGTCTGGGCGATTTCTTAAACGCTTAGCGTTGAAGTTAAAGTGGGAGCGTAAGAATGAGATAAGTATTCCTTGTAAGGTGTTTTAGACTACTTGCTTTAAACTGGCTAATCCGAGCCAAACAGCAACGCTTGGAGTTGATTTTGTTGATTTTGGCTGCTTTGTTAAACGCTTAGCGTTGAAGTTAAAGTGGAATCGTTAGAACGAGATAAGCATTTTTTATAAGGTGTTTTAGACTGCTTGATTAAAACTGGCGAATCAAAGCCAAACAGCAACGCTGGGAGTTTATTTTGTTGTCTGAGTGCTTTTATTAAACGTTTAGCGTTGAAGGTAGGATGGAAGCGTTGGCACGAAAGGAGAATTCAGTAAAAAGTACTTTAGAGTGCTTGACATAAACTGGTTGATCAGTGCCCAATTGCAACGCTGGGTATCGATTCTTTTGACTGGCCATTCTACTTAAGTGCTTTGCGACGAATTTCGGATGCAATCTTTTAAACGAAAGTAGCGTTTGTCAGGCGTTTATGAATTAGCTATTTTTATCACCGATTCAGACAACCAAACGCCTCTTGATAATAGAAATCGAATTTCGCGTTTGAAGCTCGATAACATGCAATTATATGAACGCTTTGCGCGTTGCCTAAACCCTTACCGCATCGCCCGAACGCTTAGCGCTTATTACGTCCAACGCGATTACATCGCAGTGTTAGCACTCTTGTAATACTTGCAAAATCGGTTTTTATAATTAAAACTTTTTTCATTATCATAATTCACAGTTAATGCATGAGAAGAAAAGATTCCTGGAATTGAAAGGAATCGATTGACCTATAATATTAATGTATTTTATTGAAAATTAAACAAAATTTTACATATCACTTATAAGATTGAAAAAAAATGAAAATTTACTATTCTATTATAATAACTTTTACAATGTTAATTTTTCGATGTTCTACCATGAACATAAAAAATTCCTTGACTCGAAACAATCGATTTACCTATAATATTAATACATTTTATTGAAGATTAAGAAAATTTTAATAATTTATAATACATTTTGGAAAAAATTAAGATTTACAATTTTGCTGAAATATAATTAATGCTTCCTCTATGAGGAAGAAAATTATCTATTTGCTATTTCATCATAACGAGGAAGCAAAGTGCTCATGATATGAGCACAAAAAAATATAGAGTCAGGGAAACCACACGAAATCAAGTTCACAGCTAGTTTATGATTATTTTCCTACAGATGAGACGTCTTTGACTTTTTCCAACATCTTGTTCCAAGTTTAGCTTCTTCCAAATGCAAGAAAAAGAATGTACAATGATACTAATATACCCTTACGATTCTACAGAAATTTTTCTTTAAAATGAACTCGAATTCAAGAATATGGAAAAATGTTTATTATTTGAAAATTTAATAAAAACTTAAGAAAAAATTAAAATTTGTACTATTTTTGCAATATCACTTTACAGAATTGACAAAATGGCTTTATCATTTGCTCATTTTGCACGAATTTTCACAAATTTCAACCTATTTAAGAGAAACAACTTTATCTCCAAGATTATTAAAATTAAAAGAACTTAAGGAATTATCGAAAAACTGATGGTCACACAATTCTGATCGGTAGTGTACTGCTGAATATCTGATCAAAAATTGGCTAAAACACTTATTTTAAACATTCTCTTTTCCTGTATTATAATTATTCCTTTGTAATCCCTTTTCACTGTCATGAACTAAACTTTCATAAAAGAAATCTTGTTACCGAAAATTGCAACGACTCATTCGATTCATATATTAATTTATTATTTAAATTTATAATTTTATAATTTTTTCTACCTCATTATTATTCTGGAGTAATTCCTGTTCTATACAGGTTCTCTATTTTTCTGACTGATTTTTCTATTAAATTACCAACTTTGTAGGATTTTTCTGACGAAAAAGAGTCTCTTTTTCTGCTTGCCTGACCAAAATTGGCTTATACTACTTATTTTTAACCCTTTAGCTTCCAGACCCTTTTTCCGTTGTCTAAAAATTCTGAAAAAAGTCAGGAATAATGCACGGTCATTTTCTGACTGTTTACTGCAATAAAAGTTAATTTTTTTTAAGTTTTCTCGGCTTCTATGGAGTATACGATAGATTATAATTACCTTACGAGATGCGTAATACTCCACTTTGATCCAATCCACATATTTATTTTGCAGAATTTGAAGTTTATTTACATGAAAATTCGAGAAAATTGAAAAAAGTGAATGTTGCAGCAACGCTGATAGCTAAAAGGTTAATGCCGAATTTTTCACAATAGTTAAAAGCTTTCGCAACAATAAAGTGTCATCTGTGAAGGCTAGTAAACCTTGGGAGAGGCTTGGTATCCAAGCCTGTCTCAACTCTTCTTAGTCACGAAAATGATAACACCGTTTCCGCCCTAGAAGCCAAGTCCTCAACCAGGGGATATCAAGTGATGTCAGTACAAAATTGGACGATGTTTTGAAATCTGAAAAAGAAATTGAGAGTACCTCCGAAGATCTGAAAGCTGCTTAAAAACTCAACCCGGTAAGTCTTCAAATTCAAAAAACTCGAAGTTCCCGCCCCGTCATCATCGTCAAAAGGAGTATCAAGAGACGTCGGGCGGGCAGAGACGTCAGCATCAGGGATCGCAACAGAAAAATATTCGAACCAGCCCTACAAAAGAGGTTTCAATCGAAGGACCATCAGGAGAATCGGAAACACTATTACTAGATTCTGCAAGTCAATTAGCAGAGAGACTTTGTCTTTTTAGTCAACATTGGTTAAAAATTACATCAGATAAAAACCCTTTATCTTGGATTAAAGGATATAAAATACCTTTTTCAAGTAAACCTTTTCAAAATTTTGAACCAAGTGAAAGAAAGTGGTCCAACGATAAAAAATTAAAGATTTTTGACCAGCTTTCCAAACTAATTCAAAAAGGGGCCATAGGAAAATGTAAAAAAGTTCAGATCAATTTATTTCAGATATTTTTCTAGTACCAAAACCAGATGGAACAGCCAGACTTATATTAAATTTAAAAAATGTAAATACCTTTATTTCTACGACTCACTTTAAATTGAAAGATGGCAGAACTGTTACTAAATTAATATATGTATCCCGGGTGCTTTATGGCATCTTTAGATCTTACAAGAGGAGCGTCTCAATGTTCCGCGGAGTTTCTGAATGTCCCTCTGCACACTTATGTCACCTCTGTACTCCCTCTCCCTCAGTTCACCTAAAATGAGTAATGGTGAAGTAAAAGCACCCAACGCTCAATCGTTTTCGAAAAATTTGAGTGAGAAGGCCGTAGTCGTTTCTAAGAAAAAAAGTTTTTTCGATTTTTCTTCTAACCCCCATAAGTCCCATAAAAATTTATAATTTTATAATTTATTTAGTATCTCCCATTGTGTAATATGTATTAATGTTATTAATAAATCAATAAAGGAGGGCTTGATTGAAATTCCAGTAAATTCAAATAAAATACACGTACAAAGTTTTAATTTTTTTCTTAAATAAATATGACAACAAAATATTAAAATTTGAAAAGAAAGAAAAAATGAAAATTACGCGAAAATTCAAATATACGAAAAAACAAGTTCTATGATCAAAAAAGAGTACTTTTCTTTATATGACCTTTTATGATTTTTTATATGCAATAATTAATTTATATGAATTAATTAATCTTTCAAATAAAAAAAATGCATTGATAATTGCATTTTTAAACAACTGCTATTGTGTCCTACTAATAAAGTGAATAATTTTAAAAATATGAATGGAATAAAACAATTTTGGTAATTCGAATAATTGTAATAAAAATTAGCTGAAAATCCAAAACTGTAGATAGGTTTTTTCTTCCAGAAAGTTGAACCGAACTGGGCGAGGACAAAGAACGTCTCTACGTCTCTACCTAATTTGATTCGAATTTCTAATTACCTTTTGTACAGATGAATTCGTTTTTTCATTACGAATCCAACGATATAAAAATTCATTTTCCATAAGAAATGTAGATACAGACTTTTTTCAAATGTTCGGCAGCATTGTTATATTGGCGACGTAATATGCTTTAAACATCTACATATTGATCATAAGGAAGAGGTGCGTAATCACTTATACATGTACAAGTAAGTTCGTTTAATCTTCTAATTTTATATTTATTTATATTTTATACATTTTTTCAGCCTAAAATTTATTTCAGAATCATGTTTTTTCATCTTCAATTCATGTCCTTTAGAAACTCCCTTTAGGGTGACTGTAAATAAAAAACCTTATTATACACTCAGAAAAATATCCGGTTATTCTAACCAGAATTCTAGTCAAGCTCTATTTAACATTCCTTTCTAGTTGTCCTAATCAGGATTCTGGTTATTCTAAACAGATTTTCTGTTTATTTTTTTAAATTACCAAAACTTCAAAAACTTACCAAAACCAAAACAGAATTCTGGTTAAAACAACCGGAAAAGAATGTTAAATAGAGCCTAACCGGAATTCTAGTTAAAATAACCAAACGAGCTAATTGAGTGCTAAAGTAAAATAAAAACTAAAACTGTTTTTAAATCTATTTTATTTTCATTATTATGTGTTAGAAAACATGTTCAAAATTTTGTACAAAAATATTTATAAATATCTTGTTCACAAGTTTGTTATTATCCTGTGCCGTAATCGATTGAATCGTTAGTTCACCAAGGTTGCGTAGATTGTCATTCTTTAAGGGAATACATTTCTTTGAATAAAATAGTATATTGTACTACATTTGACAGCCTTTCTGGTTGCGCTTTTTGTACGAAAAGAAATTTAGTTTCTGGAAAGTGCTTTAAATATCATAAAAATTTCTGTAGCTATCGTAGCTTAAAAATTTCGGAAATTAACGAACATTTCTAATAGTGACTAATGTATTTGAAAATGACCTATTTCAGTATACTACTAAATAATAATAAAAATCATAAAAATTTTCTATCAATAGCAATTATTACTGACAATAAAGTGTAGAAGAGAATTTTTTTAAGATATTGTCTGATGGTTTTCAGAGGACTATAAAGCAACTGAGAAGATTTCCACAGTGGGACTCTTAGGTAATAATGAAGTGAGGCTTGTAAAGGGCAGGTGACCTTTGTAACGACGAATTCCGTTCCGTGTCGGTCATTATCACTCTTGTAAATAGACCACAAGGGATTTCCGTAACACAGAGATTATTCTGAGAAGGAGCCTCGCCAAGTCGCCAACGATGCATATTCCATGGCCACCATGCCATTTCTTGAATTTGCTGATGCAGCCATGCTGATCACGACTCTGCTCACTCTCTTCTCTCCTCCCTCGAAAAGTTTCAGCTCGTTTTTAGTCCTTTTCTACGATCCAGGTGGGAGAACGTGTCGACAAGTCGTTAGGAGACTCAAAGAATTACATTGGTAGTAAACTTGAATTTTCAAAGCAAGACCCAAGTCGCGGAAGGGTAGTAGCGCATAAATTTTCTGTTTCAACCGAGTCGTCTTTGTGTTTCTACTTTTCGTTCTCCTTGCTCCAGCAAACTTTGAAAAATTCCGGTTGTATGGCTACAATAAAAATATGCCGTAGAAGTTTGCAACTTTTTCAAAAGTATATTACAATAACTATGAGTTGATAAGAAAGAAATTCTAAATTGTGAAACTTTATTATCATTATGAGGTGGCTAAAAAGCCATTTTTTCCACGTGATCACTTTCATTTAATCAAACAAAAATTATTGAATTCATTCAGATTTTATTATTATTTTTAGTATTTATTTATAAGAATAGATAGCGTATGCTGGTACAATTCCCTATTACTAAAGTAAGTCTAGTAGTTAATTATAGTTGCGGCTAGTAACAAATTTTAAACTGACTCGCTTAAAGTATAAAGAACAAAAAACAAAATTTTGGAGATTGTATAAATGAAAATATCAATTGAAATCTCTTTAGACCTCAATGGCCCGAGTAAAAATATTTTGGTATGGAACTGATCTGGGAAAACATCTGGGAAATAGTATGGGAGTCGTCTAGCCCATAGTATATATAAAGAATAGGTAATAAGACTATCCCATACTTCAAGTATAGATGTCCAATGTATGGTGGATATATGGTGGTTGTATAGCAGAAGTATACGTGAAATAAAAATAGTAGGTCATACGTATAGATCAATTATGTGTAAAATATAACCAAAGTATAGCTAAAGTATGTCCTTAAGTATATTAGAAGAATATCTGTAGTATAGCTAAAGTATACTCAAAGTATATTTGCAGAATATATGAAGTATATTTAAGGTTTACATAAAGTATATCCAAAGTATATTGGATGTATATCTGAAATATATCTGAGGTGTATCTAAAGTATATTCAAAGTATATTTGCAGTATATACAAAGTATATTTGAGATTTGTATAAAGTATATCTAAAGTATATCTGAAGTGTATCTGAGGTATATCTCAAGTATATTCAAAGTATATTTGTAGTATATATGAAGTATATTTGAGGTTTATATAAAGTATATCCAAAGTATATCTGAATTATATCTGAGGCATACCTCAAGAATATTCAAAGTATATTTGTAGTATATATGAAGTATATTTGAGGTATATATAAAATATATCCAAAGTATATCTGAAGTATATCTGAAGTATATCTGAGGTATATCTCAAGTATATTTTGAGTATATATGAATTATATTCAAAGCATATTTGCAGTATATGTGAAGTATATTATTTGAGATATATCTAAAGTAATCACAAAGTATATTTGAAGTATAGCTAAAGTATATCTCAAGTAAAGATTATGTTTACATTTTTTCTGTAATATTTACAGTAATTCAGTAATAATAATGGATGATGTGTAAGTTTTACAGAGAAAAATTTTTAATTCTGACTTACCTTGTTGTAGAACTTCACATATGTGTTTAAAAATAATAACATAAAATACATACATACATACATAATTATATACATACATGCATATATACATAATATTTACAATTAAACACTTTAAAGTTTTATTCAATTTTGAAAAATTTTATTCCATTTTTGATTGCCTAATTTCAATGACATCATCTTTGTAACTTGGAAAATTTTTATCTGAAACGACGCCAAAAGTGAGACTGTGGGTTAATGCAAAATCATTTGCATCTAATGTTATATCAATTTTCTGGTTGCCTGTTTCTTTTTTCTCAACTTCATAACCTGCATCTGCCTCATTCTTTTCAATCAAATCCATACCTTTCCCTTCATTTACTGCATCATTTTCTGTCTCTATTTCTACTTCCTCTTCACTTCTTTCCTCTTCCAGTTCAGATTTCTTTGTTTTCTTTTTCAGGATTTCCGTTTTTTCGAGCACAGATTCTAAACTTTCTTTTTGTTTTCTTTTCTTGTTTTTCAACTTCTTGATTCTGTTTTCATTATCCTCTGTTGAAACATATTGAGTCAAGTTATCTGAAACGCAAATTTCTATATCACCATCAGTTGAAAGTATTTCTGGAAGTGCTCCTTCGTTTTCCTTCGGTTCTTCCTTTTTTCTATTCTTCTTCTCCTCTTTCTTCTTGTGCTCGAAATTTTCTCCATCTGCGTTTTCCATTAATTTTTTGTCTATATGGGTGAATCATGCTCTCTTCATCAGGTTGTTCATCTTCGATTCTTGTGAGCTCTAGTTCTTCTCTTTTCTGCATTCTCATCATCATATGAAAAGGTATTAGATTTGTGTAAAATTTGACCCCCTCCCCCCGTTTTTGTCAAATGTCGACGTTTTGAGACCCCCTGAACCCAAAAAAGTGGTTTTTGTGAATGTATCTCTCTATCTGTAGATTTTTTTTTGTTAGCACGACAACTTTCGACAGAATTCACAGATTGGATTAGCCTTTGGTATACTCTGTTAGTGTCCTAAAATGAAGGTCAAGTTCGTTAGCCAGCCATTTT
>JBAGKK010048834.1:0-10162 GCA_037177015.1 Euceroptres primus
TCTTATAGACGTTTAGTCACAGGACATAGAGGTACGTCCTAAGGGCGTCTTTAGGATGTCCCGGTGCCCACTGGGATATTACGATTCAGTAACTCCAAAAACAAATAGATTACCACTTTCACCAAATTCAAAAAAAAGTTTCGAATTTTGCGGAAAATCGTCTTTTTACGGGTGTTTTTTGAGGTTAGGGATGAAACACGAGCCAATCTGACATTTCTGACTTCGGATTCGGATTCAGCGTGTTAAATTACATAAGAGTGGAAATTTGTGAAATGAAAAGATGAAGGTATAATTCTAAAAAGCAAAATATAAAATTTATTTAAATTATAAGGTTAATTTGAGTTGTATGAGCTTTAAAAGTTTATTGAGACATTAAAGTAGTAGTGGAAGAGTTTTAAGGTTATAATTAGAGAAATGGAGCTGCAATTAATTTGTTAAGGTTATAATGGTAAAAATATAGTTAGATTTGTTTAAAAAAAGATATTTTTTATTTATTTTGAAGATTCTAATAAATGAATTATGCAGTAGTGTATAAATAATAATATAAAACAATAAAAATAGTGTAAGCTTTATAACAGAGACTATAATAAGTAATTAAAAATACTAAATATGGGGCATTATTTCTCAAGTGTACCCACCCCAAAAAATGAATTTCTCCGATCGGGCTCAAATTTACAAAAAGTTTAGTCCTATTAGCTGGTGCTTCAAAAAAGAAAGATTGATCAGTTTGGTCAAAAACTTGCCGAAGTAGAGGGGGTGAAATTTTTGTACTTTGCGCAAAGAGCCTCTATTTCGAATATAAATATATTTTTATGTATGACATAAAAAATTTTGACCCAGACGTTTTCGATAGATTTTTTCCCAATCTTTCGAATAAAATAAAAGAAATTTTTTAAATATTTAAAATTTAGCTATCATTTTTGAAAATCAAAAATATTTTTGATTTTTTTTTAAGTTCGGCCCTTTTTTTCTTTTGTTTTTAACTAAAAATAAAGCTTGAAATGCTTACTTTCAGACCCTTAAATATCAAAATGTCGTTTTTTGTTGTTTTTGAAAAATTGAATTTTAAGTAACCTGGTAAATTCAAAAAAATTTTCCTATGCACGAAAAAAATTCGGAAAATTTTTTGCATGTACAGTTTTTAATAAAAAACAATATTCTAAAAACAGAAATTTAAAAAAATTTTTGTTGAGTTTAGAACTTGTTGAAAATTTTCAAAAATGACATTCTTTTAATTTCATTAGTTGCGTATTTTTATTGTAAAAATAACATTTATACTTATTATATTATGTACATTACATGTAAATTACACATTAAAATGCGCAATTAACCAACTTCAAAAAATTTCAATTTTGAAAATTTTCAAAAAATTCCAAAATCAACAAAAATTTTTTTTTTGAATTTCCGTTTTTAGAATATTGTTTCTTATCAAAAACTGTACATGCAAAAAAATTTCCAAATTTTTTTCGGGCACAGGAAAAATTTTTTGAATTTACCAGGTTACTTAAAATTCAATTTTTTAAAAACAAAAAACGACATTTTGCAATTCGAGGATCTGAATGTAAACATCTCAAGCTTTATTATTAGTTTAAAAAAGAAAAGAAAAAAAAAGGGTCGAAGTTAAGAAAAATCAAAAATATTTTTAATTTTCAAAAATGTTGGCTGAATTTTAAATTTTTCAAATTTTTTTTTCATTCGAAAGATTAGGAAATAGTCTATCGAAAACGTTTAGGTCAAAATTTTATATATGCCATACATAAAAAGATATCCGAAATAGAGGATCTTTGTGCAAAGTACAAAAATTGCACCCCCTCTACTTCGGCGAGTTTTTCACTAAACTAATCAATCTTTTTTTTTTTTGAAATGACATCTAATAGGACCAAACTTTTTGTAAATTTGAGCCCAATCGGAAAAATTCATTTTTTGGGGTGGGTACACTTGAGAAATAATGCCCCATATATGTATATGAAATAACTAATTTTATGTAATCAGTGGATAAGATAGTGATATAATAAAATATTAACTCTTTACTTCGCCGTAAAAGTGCTTTATTTTTTATAAACAACTTTTTAAACCCTTTTGGAACTCTAAACAAAAATGGTAACATCAACAAATAGGTATATACATAATAATGTACAAATTATTCCTTTTTGTGAGGAAGAATTCCCTGATTTTTTTAAAGAATTTAAAGAAAAATATTTAGAGATTCCTCAAGGTTGTTGTTGTTCCAAATGCTTGTTTCTGATTAAATTTAAAACCGGGAAAGCATACGGAAAAAATTGCGCAAGGTATCTGGGGATAATTCAAACATTTTTATGAATTTTTAAGTTTTAGAAATTTAAGGGATTCCAAGGAATATCAAGATTTTTAAGGAATTTCAAGGGATTTTAAAAGACTTTAAGAGTTTTCTTGGAATTTCTAATGATTTCAAAAGTATTTGTGTTGATTTTCTAGGGATTTTACGGGCTTTCATGAAATTTTCATGTAAGGAATTTCATGAAATTTTAAGATATTGAAATTCCTAAAACTTAAAAATGCATAAAAACGTTTGAATTATCTCCACATACCTCGCGCAATTTTTCCATGATTTTTGGTTTTAAATTTAATCAGAAACAAGCATTTGGAACAACAACAACAAGCTTGAGCAGTATATACATATTTTTCTTTAAATTCTTTTAAAAAATCAGGGGATATTTTCTCACAAAAAGGAATAATTTGTACAATATATTATGTATATTATACCTATTTGTTGATGTTACAATTTTTTCTGGAGTTCCAAAAGAGTTTAAAAAATTGTTTATAAAAAATAAAACACTTTTACGGTGAAGTAAAGAGTTAATAATTTATTATATCACTATCTTATCCACTAATTACATTAAGTTAGTTATTTCATATACACTGAAGCTCCGATTTAGTGAGGGTTTCGAGGGTTGCCTGAATGGCCTTCGTGTAAATCGGATGTCTCTCAAACGTAAACAAGTCAGGGTCGTATGAACTATTTCAGTTTGATTTTTGTCACGAGTGAAAATATTTTTTAAATATAAGTTTAATTTACTGTTACGTTTTATTTAGTTATTATTTATGAATTATTATACATAACGCAAAAATGAACCGATGCGAACCAACGGAATTCTCCGCGTAGACTACTGCGCCACTACTGCGCACTTTGTTGCTACGGTACATGTGCAACTCTGCTGAGCTCCGAGCTCAGCTTTCTCGTTCCCTTGGACTCCTCACCCATAACAAAAATTCCTGAAAACCGTATATCGATCCTAAAGAAATCGGAGCTCGAGTGTATGAGTATTTTCAGTTACTTATTATCTACTGTAGAGTAGTCTCCGATATAAATATTACACTATTTTTATTGTTTTATATTATTATTTATACACTACTGCATAATTCTTTGATTAGAATCTCCCAAATAAATAAAAAATATCTTTTTTTTAAACAAATCTAACTATATTTTTACCATTATAACCTTAACAAGTTAATTGCAGCTCCATTTCTCCAATTATAACCTTAAAACTTGTCCACTACTACTCAAAATGTCTGAATAAACTATTAAAGCTCATAGATATAATTCACAACTCAAATTAACCATATAATTTAAATAAATTTTATATTTTGCTTTTTAGAATTATACCGTCATCTTTTCGTTTTACAAATTTCCGCGCCAAGACCTCAAAACGAGGTCTCATAAAGTCTCAAGCCTATTTCACGTGTGCAATCGCGGTACAACGCCCAACTGTCATCTGCAGAGAATTTTTGTATACGGAGAAAAAATGCATGGTTGTTGAAATGTTCTGAACTCCAAAATACATAAGAATACACTGCCTTAGTCCGCCGAACAAACTGCTTTTTTGTGGGGCTGTGTTATTATTTATTTTTAGGAGGTTGAAACACCTACATTAGACATGTAGCATAAATGGTACCCTTCAAAGGTCCAGTGGCAAGCACGCTAAGGCAAAGTTGCTCATATGTTAAATACGATTTTTTGTCAATAGTACACATTTTATAATGAGCTCTGACCAGCATGTGGAGTGCAATTGTGAGAATAAGTCCCAAAACAATGGTACCTCCTATTCCCATGTACATTCCCACAGCTGCGTAAGCATTGGGTAAAGTAAATATTCCTGTTCCTGCTGCACTTTTTACCATGTTGGCCCACGAACCAAAATCTCTAAAAAATGTAGATTTAAATTCGAAGTTAGTCTAATTCTATTTCAATGCAATTTACTTGGCTTTAACCTTAAAATAATTCCAAATGTTATCAAAAGATAAGATCAACTTGAATGTCACTAAACTTTTAACTATTTTTATAACTACATTGCATTAAATTCAAAGGTAGCTGTTTTATTTTATTTTAGTTATTTAGTTATCTAACAGTCATTGACCAATTACTATAAAAAATAATATAAAAATTTGAGAGAAAAAAAGCTAATAAAGTAAAACTTTCTATAAATTAAAAAATAAACAGTACGAAACACGTTTATCGTTGGTTCTGTGTTCGTGAGGATTGTATTCATCGCCTTCCGCCGATTGATTGGCTCGTCCCTGCGGTTCTGCCCTAAGACATTGTTTTCACTTTATTTTCAGTGAAATTGCAATTAAATAATTTTTCAGAGTATTTCTAATTATAAAAAAAAAGGTTATAGATATTACAATATAAGATTTTTACAATTTTCCCCACTTTGGTACTTACATTTAATTTTTTTTCCGTCTTTCCCAAGATACTTATACGCTTTTTCAAAATAGATCGCTTATTAGCGCAAGAAATCTTCCTGATTTCATGAAAAGTATTTACATACGTCTGTTGAAAAGATAAGAAGAGAAGATAACTGACGATTGTCAAGTGAAATTTAATATAGATTTGACATTTGAATAATTTCACACTGAAGAAAAAAGCATATGAATATACGTTGACAAAAAAAAAGTTTTCATGAAGTGAAAGAAATATTTTTTACGAAGTAAAAAAAGCTTTTTCCCTATTTTTATAGGGATAAGGACGTAATTTCGTAATTATACATAATAAATACGTAAATAAAGACGTAATTTCAGGAGCATATTGGTAAGAGTCAACTTTCTTGATTTTTATTGTTGCTTATCATTTTTTCTATTTCGAACTTTTAATTAATTTAATGTTTGGCAACAAAAATTTATCGTTTTTTCTTTATTGATATTCTAAATTTTGAAATAATCATTTCGGATAAAATTAGTAATAAAGAACTTGAATCAAAATGTTAATGAAAGAAGTTTTATTTCCAGATACTAGAGTTTGAACTGTTATATAAAATTCAGAAACATAATTTTTACTGAAACAACAAAACGTTATTACGTTATTACGTTACGTCAGGATGTAAAATACAGAAAAATTCGTACCATGTGCATAATTATACCCCTCACAGTATTAGTTCTAGCTATATTGCTAATTTTATTTGGAATACTAGTATTTTACAATTTAGTATAAGCAAATATATTTTAATAAATCATTCACTACTAGAAAACTTAAAATAACCTCCAAATATGGATTTTCTGTGATTTTTTATGTACTCCATAACAAACTTTTTTCCCCCTTTTTGGAACGAAGTTCCTTATGGTACGTTTGGGGTGGGAGCTAAACAGCAAAAATCGTCACGAAAAAACGTTAAATGAAAAGCGTTTTAGATATATTTTCAAATAATCTCTAACTATAACTAGAAAATTTAAAATAATGATGATTTAATATATGATTCAAATAATTTCTAACTATACTATCGTCATTTAGTATGAGATTAAGATTAAGATTATTTAAGGTTTAATATTTTAAAATGTTTTTTCTCTCATTTTGAAGAGAGAAATTTAGTGTCTTATCTGAATTTTAAAAAATCAAGTTATTAAAAGAATTATAAAAAAAAGAATACGTGACGTGGATCGAAGAAATCAGCCTTACGACCGAAAATGAGTTTGGGAGAAAAAGCGAATCAAAGTGAAAGGAAGACGAAGGAAGACAAAGAGGCGCTCGTACAACTTTGAGCTTCAGAAAATTAAATTTTGATCGTGGAGCAATGGGGATTTTTTTGTTCGATAGAGGAAATCTTCATTATTCAGAATCAATAAAAACCTGAAAATCGATTTTTAGGTCGTAAGGCTGGTTTTTTCGTTCCTCGTCACATATATTAAATTTCATTTTAATAATGTTTCTAATAAAGAGCCTCGAAAAATACGACGCTGGTGACGATTATATACCAATTTAGAACGTATCCCTGCGGAATTATGACGTGAAATTAGAATTCTCAATGAAAGATTCCTGAGATGCCTATTACATTAAAAGGAAAAGGTCCTCAGAAAATGTGGGATAAGGTTTTCGAAGCAAATCAGAAATATAGCATTGAAAAAAGAAATGCAAATATATTTTGCATTTTTTGCAAAGATTTGAGAAGAATCAGAAAAGCCTTTTTGGAAGTGGAAGGAATTTTTTCGAGCTGATCAAATTCGATTTTACTCACTATGAGGATCTTCACGTTTATGCTTTGAAGGCGAATATATCGCCAAAATCTTCCGTCTACTCATTATCTGTCGAATCAGTTTTGTTTTACACAAAAATTGGAGATAAACTATAAAAGTGTTTCTAAATTTTACGCACACCTTTTCATTCGAGAAGACTTTCCTGATCCCGAGAAGATAATCATTCCAACCAAAATCGTGAGAAACCTGCTTATTCTAAAAATATTTCACATAAAAATTAAAAATTCTTAAAAATTAAAATTTTTTTTCTTAAAAATTCTTTCTGTTTAAAATTATTAAGATTGTAAAATTACAAAAGATTGCAAATTTACTCGCGGTTTAATTCTATAAAATGGATTTAGTCGAAACGGAAAGTTAAAAGGCTGACAAAATATATGCAATCTTTCAAAAAAAAAAAAACATTAAACAGTTTGTGAATAAAAATTATAGAAAAATCACATGATATTCATCCACCATTGTAGATCAACAGGAATCTATTTAAGAATAAATGGCTGTTGACAAAAGCAGACAAGTTCAACAAAAATTAAAATCAAAGTGAACTGGATGATAGTTTTGTCATTTCGACCAATTTTTGCACGACTTGTGCAATTCGAAATGTTCTCGACTTCGGATTTAGTTTTTCAATTCGAATTCTTCACGCATTGTTACTAACAGTTGATAAAACTAGTACCAAAAATAATAAATATATCGTATTTCGTCATATGATGGCTTTTAACACTAGTATTTGCTGAAATCGTAGACGTACATCGTTTTGTCTGAAAAATATAATTTTCCTTAATTTTCTTTCAAAGAAACCGTTATTCTGCTGACTTTTTTAAAATTGATGAAAAATAAACTGATAAAATATATATTTTTCTAAAACTTGTACAATTCTCAAGTATCTTAAAAATGCTGGCATCTGATCAGAGATGTAAGTTCAAATCTTCAGTCAATGCAATATAGTTTTTCCAATTCACAATTTGCTATACAATTATTAATTACCATTTTACGAATCTATAAAAAATAACATGTATGGCAGTGATTTTAGAATCATATGCAAACCTTCCATTGCGAACCTTCGGACAAAAGAACTAACATATCCTTGCCAAATAATATTTATTCCACACTAGAATGCCAATATTAAGAGGAAAACTGAAAATTGAATGATTCTCAACTTCCCAAAAAATTATGACATCTGACCAGAGTTGTCAGTTCAAATCTGCAGGGAATACAATATCACTCAGAAAAAAGTTTGTTTGAATCAAACAAAAAAATTTGTTTGATATCATATTATTGAAAGAAACAAATTTTGTGTTTCAATTAACAAAACGTTTATTTCATTTTAATATATGAAAAATATCTACCTTATTAATCGAAACAAATAATTTTTTTGGTACAACCTGTTTGATTTAAGTAAAGAATTTGCTTAAATTAAATCCATTTGAGTTTGTATAAATATTTGTTTGATTTAAACAAAAATTATAATCCGCAAACGATAGTTCCTTAGAAAAACGCAAATAGCGCAGAAGGATCTTTCTCACAATAAAAACTACAATCATACTGAATATAAAGGCGTCTGAAATATGTTACAGTACCGTCGTTACGCATCCCGCGCATCCGGATAGGTAATCTAAAAAATGTGGTGTCACGCAACACTTCTTAATCACAAAATTGTAAATTTTTAAAAATTATTTATTTTTTATAAAATTGAGTAAAGTTTAAGAAACATAATCCTTACCAATCCTTACTTCATTTAAAACAAAAAATACTTAAAGCAAACAAGAACTTTATTTAATTTAAACAAAAGATTTATTCAATCTAAATAAAAATTTATTCAAATCAAATAAATAAGGACAAAATAATGAATTTGTTTGAACCAAACAAGCATTTGCTTGACTCCATATCAACGTTATAATTTATTTGATTCAAACAAATTTTGTTTAAATCAAACAAATATTTTTCTCAGTGATGAATTTGCCAATTCACAACATGACATAGGATAATCGGTACAATTGTTGGCCTCCCACCAATGATTGGCCTTTTCCTTAAAATATACGTAATAAAAAATATTTTAAAATAAAATTACTAATAAATAGTGCAAGATCGTTATCTCTATACTCTGCGCTATTTATTAGTAGTTTTATTTGCGTGTATTTCTCAATAAATGTACAGTCTGAAGGAGGGCAATCATTGTTTAAGAGGGCCAATCACTGTACAGATTACCCTATACACTGAAGCTCCGATTTAAGGCCGGTTTCGGGGGTTGCCTGAATGGCCTTGGTCTTAATTCGGAACTTTCTAAACGTAAACAAGCCAGGGCCGTATGAACTATTTCTGTTTGATTTTTGCCACGAGTGAAAAATATTTTTTAAATATAAGTTTAATTTAATGTTTACTTTACCGTTAAGTTTAATTCAGTTATTATTTATGAATTATTATACATAGCGCACAACCAAAACACTGAAAACGAACTGATACGAACTGACGGAATTTTACTGCGTCATTACTGCACACTTTGTTGCTAAGCTACTTGCGCAACTCCGGTGAGCTCCAGACTTGGCTTTCTCGTCCCCTTGGACCCCTTACCCAAAAACCAAATTCTTAGAACCCCTATATCGGTCCTAAAGAAATCGGAGCTCGAGTGTATTATTAATTACCATTTTACTAATGTATAAAAAATAACATATGGCAGTGATTGTAGAATCACAAACAAATCTTCAATTGAAAGCCTTTTGATAAAAGAAACAATGTACTATTTAAAAGCTCTATTGCCTATCCATAAAATTTATTCTATTTTTGTATGCACACAAACAAACATTTTAAAGCAAAATTTCAATAAATATTGAAGTTAGACTCAAATTTACAAATAAATCCATGTAGATTTTGCACCAAAACGATGTACGCCAAAATAAAATAAAGAATATGTTAATCATCCTCTAAACTAATTAAATTATAAATCATTTTTCTAATGAACAAAAAATTCAATTTATTGCAACTTTACTTTTTTAATTTCAATACGTCTCAGGGTAAGAGAACCAATTCTTGGCATCTTAGCCCAATTATTGGCATGCCAAAAACTGAAGTGAATTTATTTAATTTTGGAGCAATATTTTATTGCAGTGGATAACTAATATATGCATTATGCGTAAAAATGATGGTGGAATTAAATTAATTAAAGCAAAACAAGCTAATATTGTATTATCTAATAAATTAGAGAGAGGTGCCAACAATGGGGGGGGGGGGGTGCCAAGAATTGGCGCCCTTACCCTATAAGGAAGTAAACTATTTTACAGGACTCGAATTTTGATCAAACTTTCAGAAATTTACTTCAAAATAAATTTGAACTGGAGAAAAGGAACAAAATTTGTTTGGACAACTGAGAACCAATTTCAAATTAAAATTGAATTTCAAAAGATTATCAACGAAAAGAATATCCACTAGTAATAAAAAATAGCTTCTTCGAGCAAAATTTTCCTAGCTTTCAAATTACGTTGAATAATTTGTCTCCGGAGTTTTCAATTTCAATAACCAAGAATCAATTCATTAAAATTAACTGATTAAAAATAACTTGCATTATTTTCGAATTTTAAAAACGTTAAAGAAACAAGAAAAAAAATCTACAGACAGACAGACACATTCACAAAAACCACTTTTTTGGGTTCAGGGGGTCTCAAAACGT
>JBAGKK010048845.1:0-10162 GCA_037177015.1 Euceroptres primus
ATATATATAATTTATGTGTGTGTGTGTAAAATAATTATTATTGTTTGTTATTTGAAATTTTTAAAATTTATTTATTTTTTCATATTATCTGTATATTAAAATATTTTTTTGATTTATTTTGTAATTAATATAAATAATTTTGTCTAAACATTGTACAATTTTCGATTTTCGTGTAAGTTATTATGTTCCCATTGTAAATATTTGTAAATATAATGTAAATATTTGTCAACTGATTCTCATGTCAGTTTTCAGTTCCGTTTTTACTATTTTTGAGTAAATAATAGCGATCGATCGGTTTTCGTAAGTAATTTCGGGCCTGAAGTTTTATTGTGAAGCTTCGGAATTGCGGTTTTGTAAGGCAAGAGACCTGTTTGAGCGTGTTCTGGAAAATCCACACGTGCCTGTGTGATAGTGTTAGTGTGTACATGTGCCGGCCAAGGATCTTTTTCCATCAAGGATTTTCGGGCTTTTCCCTTGGATTTGCTGTGCCAAAGTAGTCTAGCGCCCTTAGGAAAACTACAAGGTATCATCTAGATCTGGCGGTAACGCAGGGAAACCTTTTTTTTGGTCTAAAAATGCGGACTAAGATAGTCATTTTTGCTATGCATTTTCCGGGCCAGAGCCCTTAAACTTCAAGATTTCCACTTTGAGTGCTTTAATTTGTAGTTTATTTTTTATTACTTTAAATGGAAAAATGTTTAGCTTCAAAGTTTGAATTTTTTAATTTCATTTGTCGTGAAAAATGTTTGCGAACCGAGAAGAAACCGGGAATTTTTTTCTTCGATTAAAATGTCCACCGTGATATGTTCGTACATACTTATAAATCAGTACTTTGATAAAGTTTGACTTTCAAGCACAAAAGTTTTCACATTCATTATGATATTTTAAAACCAAAATGGCAAAAATACAAAGAAAATATTTTTTTTGAAACATAACTCCAAAAGGAATGGTTCATACGACTCTGATTGTTTACGGTTTGGAGAGTCCAAATTTACTGACAAGACCATTGAGGGTACCCCTGAAACGGACGGTAAAGCTGGACTCCAGTGTAATTAAATTAAGTGAAGCTACTCATTTCTTTATGAAACACATAAATACAAGTATTCAAAATGCGATAACTGTTTGAAATTTTTTGTTTGGTATCTATTATGAATATTCTAACTGCTATAATTAAAAGTTAAGCAACTACATGATTCTGGTTAGTTCATAATAAATTAATATAATAAAAAATAAACATTTTTCTAATCAGACATTATGTGTGTAGGTATGTTTATACCGTACATGAACGTACGGACTGACTGGACGTTTAGACTCGGCCTAATATAATACGACGGTTATCCATCTTTTGGAGTAAATGTTTCTCAGTATAATCTGTATAGTAAGTTAAAATAAAAAACTGAAGACATCCAATAAGAAATAGTTGAAAGTGAAATCAAAAAGTAAAAATTGATAAATTTGGCATCAACAGTTGATTCTGATACTAGTGCTTAATTCGGAGGTTAAATGATCGGGAAACAGAGAGGTCAAGTTAGAGAAATGACAGCTTTGATAATTACCATAGTTCAGAATCCTAATGTAATTGTTGAAATAAATTTTAAACAAATTGAAAATGTTGTAAAGTTGTTTGCTGATTTTAAGTTAAAGACGTATTTTTATAAGTCACATTTTTTATGAGAGCAGGAGTTGCTAGCATCATGCTCCCATCAGCAATACTGTTGTTGTATTTTACCTTCCTAACATTGGCTTCTCGAACGTTAAAAGACTTAACATATCTGAGACTTTTTTTACATGCATAACAAATTGTGTAAGTTTAAAAGAAGATTAAGTCTGGTAAGGAGTTCATGTTACGTAATCTTTATACTAAACATAAATTAAACCTACAGTTTATACACAAGAATCAGACATAAACATAATTGATAACACAGGCCGACAAAATTTTTTTTTCTCAAAACCCAGAAACCAGACTATACTTTTCTGAAGGGTGTTGACCTGCTGAATCCGAATCTGGCCTCAGAATTGCTCAAAGCCTGGTTTTTCTCGAGAACTAGATTACCCGGAGGGCTGATGTTTTTTGTAAAATATCGTCAAAGCATTTAAAGATTTTGGAGTCCCTGATCTCGAATCTGTGGTCGGAGTTTCCAAATTTAGGATCGCGGATCCAATATGGCTGCTACAGCTGACACACTTCATAGCGAGTTCCTAAAAATTCCAAAAAGTGCTTGAAAATGGTTACTTGTAGGTTTCTGGGGTCGCTGATCTCAAATCTGGGGTCAGTATTTTTAAATTTAAAATGGCGGATCCAATATGACAGCTACAGCGGCCACACTTATTAGCGAGTTATTAAAAATTCCGAGAGGTGCTTGAAAATGATTTCCTGTGGGTTTTTGGGGTCGCTGATCTCCAATCTGTGGTCGGAACTTTCGAATTTAAGATGGTGGATCCAACGTGGCGGCTACAAATGCCACAATCCGTAGCGAGTTACCAAAAATCTGTCATAAATAAGCTCACTATGATTTCTTATGTGAACGTTCTCGTTTCTTTTCAAATGACCGTTTCAAAGGTTTGCGCCTATGAACAGTTCTTATGTCATTTCTTTGTAGCGACCAGCAATAATCCACCATCATTCGTTCGTTCCATCTATCTGGAAAATGCCGCTCCTTTTGTTTAATGTCCTGATGGAAACGTTCACCCATTTCTTCACTGAATGCCCCATTATTTTCAGGAAAGTAATTTAAATGAGAAAACAAGAAGTGCAATTTCATAATCATCAAGCAGCCTAATTTTTGGAAATTCTTTAACATGGTAGATACAATAGTCTTGTACTTTGGGTCTCGATTGTTTCCTAAAAAATTGTCCATCACTCTTTTCAAACTTATCCAAGCATTTTTTTCAAGAGTCGTCATGGTTGCTGTAAATCGATTATGAAACGTTCACTGCCTTAAGACTGAGTTTTGACGAATCTATAAAAAGTTTATAGTCCTCTGGTGTATAAGGTTTTTGTATCCCGTATAAACTAATCAAACCTTTTATGTCATTAGAATAAACAAGGTCATTTTTACTTCCGAAATATGTGACAAGCTTATCGTCTCTTTTTCTGTAAATAGAACATTTTGTCCTAGATAATAACAAATTTCTCTCTTTGAGTCTTGAAGCGAATAGCTCTGCTGCACACTTATTGGGATTCAGATCACGAATAAGGTCATCTAAAGCATGCTGATCGAAAGGTTACGGTTTGCCGACATCAAAGAAAACTTAATCAACACTGTTTTCAGCTTTATCACTTTCAACAAATTGCATATGTTCATAATCACTGCTTCCAGCATCATGACATTCAGCCAAATTTATTTGTTCAAGTACCTGTAGCTAAGAAGAGGTGTTTTTAATCCCTTCTATTTCATACATACATACATCTATTTCCTATTGCGACTGGTGTAACACTTACTAAAACTGTTACACTTACACAAGCACCTTAGAATAGACAATCGAGGCTTCATTTTCACGATTTCTACGAGCTATATTACATCCGCAAAAGTAGCAGTCATTATCATGATTTGTAGGTTTTCGCCAAATTGTTGTATGAATAACAACATCTTTTTTCATGCTATTCCAGTTTTTCAAAGTTCGTCGACAATCCTCACAAATGGAGTTAGGAACCCATGTTTTATGCAAACTCTTTATAGGTGTCCCATAACATTGTTCAAACTGAGCTTTTATTGACTCACTGATTACTCTGCGAGAACTAATTTCTTCAAACTTTCCGCATACATTACAAAATTCACTAACTTTGCTTTTGCAAGGAATTCTTGACATGGTTAATGACTAATCCGTTAGCCTGCCGCTCAAACACGATCTCTAACACGGCAAATCTTATTTTCATCAAAATAACTCACACGTTCTACACTGAATGTAGGACAGCTGCAGTACTCTGTGTCGTATTACATAACTTGTGGATTTTAGTTACTAGTGTCGGATCTTCATTTGTTTCATGGCCTGGGGAGCTATTCATTTGTTCTGATTCAGAACGGTTCTGTATCAGAACAAATGAATCGCTCCCCAGGCACAACTCGATCTGAATAAGGTCCATGAAAGAAATGAAGATCTGATACAAAATACCCGACGTTGCCTGGGGAGCTATTCATTTGTTCTGATTAAAAACGGTTCTGCATCAAAACAAATGAATAGCTCCCCAAGCAACGTCGCGTATTTTGTATCAGATCTTCATTTGTTTCATGGACTTAATTCAGATCGAGTTGTTTCTGTGGAGCTATTCATTTGTTCTAATGCAGAACAGTTCTGCATCATAACAAATGAATAGCATCCCAGGCACAACTCTATCTGAATATAGTCAATGAAACAAATTAAGATCCGATACAAACAACCCAACGTGGCAGCTTCAGTACTCTGTATCGTATTACATAACTTAAAATTTAATGACTAATTCAAAAGCACGGCGGACTTGAACTAACCTTTAATTAGAGTGAAAATCACGCGCGTTTTTTGGTGTATATATTGCTTGGATATCTCAGGAGAATTTTCCATCCTGTGTAAGCTGGAGCCGCCATATTGGATCCGCCATCTTGAATTTAGAAATTCTGACCACAGACTCGAGATTAGTATCCCCAAAATCCTTAGATGCTTTGACTATATTTTACGAAATAAATCAGCCCGCCGTGTAATCTAGTCTCCAATATAGCGAAATATCTCGAGAACCTAAAGTTAGGGAGTTATTCCGATGTCGGATTTTGATTTAGCGCGTCAAGAACCTTTGGAAACGTATATTTTGGTTTTTGTGTCATTAGCAAAAAGCCGTGTAATCTAACCTCCAATACAGCGAAAAACAGCATTTTCTACCCTTTAGGTTAGGATATCTCGAGAAAAACCAGACTTTGAGCAATGCAGAGGCCTGATTCGGATTCAGCGCGTCAAAATCCTTCAGAAAAGTATAGTCTAGTTTCTGGGTTAAAAATCTTGTCGGTCTGTGTAATTAGGTCGCATGTAGAATTCTTTGTAAATATAGTTAGTGCCTAAACGCGGACGTGAGCGTGCACAACCCCGAGGAAGCACATCGTAATGCTGATGCTGTCCTGAACCTCGTATATGAGATCCCCCTTACTTCCGTTCGCCGTACTTCTAGAGAGACGGAGTTCCCCGCTAGACGGTTCACCGTATTTTTCAAGCCGAGAAACTTTAGCCCTACCACTTCACGAAAGTTCAAAAACTTGAAGAAGGTCCGTAAAATACGTCAGAAAATTTAGGAATACCCAATAAAATAAGTTGTCAGATAAAACCGAAAATTACTCGTTGATGTTTAGAAGAAAAAGTGAATTAGGTTCTGGTTTTACAAATATCTTTATTTGACCATTTAAACATTAGTTTCTTTTACTGGCTACGCATTGCAGTGACCATCTATTTTTACCATTAGATAGTGATTGTGAAATATCTTAATTCAATACTCATTCATTTAGATATTTTATTTTATTTTATCAGGGGACTATCCCAGAAAAATAGCGTTCTGCGCGTGGCTGCTGAATATGAACGAACAGAATCCAGATTTTTTGAAAAACATTCTTTGGACTGACGAAAGCACCTTCACATGAAAGGGGATTTTTAACGTGAATAATGCGCTCCACTTATGCTCTGGAAAATCCCGAGCAGACGAGAAACCGCGGTTTTCGACAAAGGTACAGATTAAACTGCTGGAGCGGTTTAGTAGAAAACAAAGTAGTGGGGCCATATTTGCTATCGGATACCTTGGATGAAAGTACAAAGTATTATGTTTTTTCGGTGTGGTAAAAGAACTCTAATTTTAGACAGGTGTCTAAATAGCTTCGATTGAAATACTTATAACAACTTTTTACATTCCAGGGGCACGAATACGAAGCTTTCTGCGACAGGTTTTGCCGGAACTCTTGGAAGATGTTCCGCTCAACATAAGAGAGAACCTTGTATTTCAGCACGATGGTTGTGCAGCACATCGTGCCCGAGTTGTGACGGATTATTTGAACGAAGCATATCCTGGATGGATAGGCAACAACAACCATAATTCAATCCAATGGCCTCCTAGGTCGCCAGACCTTACTCCAATGGATTTCTTCTGGGGATATCTAAAAGAGCAAGTCTATCACACCAAACCTGAGAATCAGATGGAGATCATCCAGAAGATACACGCAACAGTTACCACCATTGACGACAAGATGATGGAAGCAATGAGGCAAGACCTACTACACAGAGCTCAACTGTGCATTGATGTCGGTGGGGGGCACTTCGAATAAAAAAAATTAAGTTAATGTTATATTCTACGTTATTTCAATAATTATAACATTATAAAATTAGTAAAGGCCACCTAAACCTGAAAATTTCAATAAATAAAACAATAAATGAAATATTAATGAAATATCATAAAAATATTTCCTATTCATTTCCCACCTCAACAAAAATAATTCATAGTCACCGTTCCGCAAAAATGTCTTTCAAAAACTCTCGTTCTTCCAATTTTAGACAAAAAATCAGATTTATTATTTTTTTATACGATTGCCGAAAGATTGAAAATTCTCTTGCAACATGATAACGATTTTCTCACAATTTCCCGAAAGATTGACGTTTTCTACCCCTTCACTCTTTCCATAATTTACGTTATTATAATTTCAAACTTTTGGCGGACTCACCTAGATCGACTTAGTATTTCTTTAGTAACGAGTACTAGGGTTATGTGGTTGTGAATGTCACTTGGAGTGTTATGCACGTAACTTGGGTGATTATTTATAATTTTAAAACGGTTTGGCTGCTTCACCTTGAGCGAGTTGGTATTTCTTCAGCTAAAAGTAATAGGGGCGTTTTTTGGGGGTTTTATAATATTATTATAGGCTTTGGAATGTACCTTGGAGTTTTACAAACTTCATGATTATTTATAATTATTAAATTGTTTGGCGGCATCACCTTGAGCGACTTGGTATTTAGTAATAACAGCTGATTTCCTTCTCGAAATATCTCAAAATTACGTTTTTCGGTACTTCGTGCGAGTATATCATAATATACTTTGCACTGGATGGTAATAATATACAGATATAATATACTATGTGTACATGGGAATGAATATGTGACATTGAATTTTTATTAATAAAGA
Organism: Euceroptres primus; assembly: GCA_037177015.1. Lineage (NCBI taxonomy): Eukaryota > Metazoa > Arthropoda > Insecta > Hymenoptera > Figitidae > Euceroptres > Euceroptres primus. The sequence goes on from JBAGKK010048845.1 coordinate 7,124, forward strand.
ATGGCCCCTTTTTTTGTTTTTGGCCTTTTTTGAATTTTTTTGTTTTTTCATATTTTTTATTTTTTGATTGTTTTTTACTTGTTTTTTCTCTTTTTACTTGATATCCTTTATACCTTTATCTAGCTGTGCTGCGATGAGAATTCTATTACTGCCTGCTTGAGCCTTACCGCATATGATCATATGCATTAATACCCAAGCAGGTAGTAGCGAAAAAATTTAAAAAAATTTAAAAATGGGTAAAACAAAAAAATTATAAAATGTGAAAAATAAACAAAAATTGGGTCCATTCTGCCACTACGTCCACGTCGTAGTGGCACTATGTAGAGTTGAACAAATATTCCCTAAAATTTTACAATTTCCAGTAAAAAACTAGACTAGTTGATAAACAGACCTACTTTTTATTAAAAATGTTTGCTGATATATTATTTTATAATAATTCTTTGTAGCTGACATTTTTTTGATCAAACATACATGACATTGTCTATTATTAATAAAAAATGTAGTAGCAAATACTTTTTGGTTCACTATCAATTGTTTTGTTATATTAAAGAAAATAGGTTATATAGCGTTTGAATTTGAAAACTGTAGGTTTAAAAGATTTAAAGTAGGGTCAGCGTTAAAGTTAAGGTTAAACAGCGCCAAAGTAGGGTCTTGAGTTATATAAATGTGATAAATGTGATAAATGCGATATATGTGATTTTTGCAGAGTTTTCAAAAAATTTATCCGAGTTTCGGTCGAAAGTCGTTCTCGCAAACTTAGGGTTTTTTTCTGCTCCCTAAATAAAGATTTAAATGAGTGAAAAAGCGCAGCAACTCGCACTCTGAGCTTGAAGTACGCAAAATACTGAATACATTGATGTGTTATAACTGTGGATAACTTGTGGAGTTCCGGAGAGTTATTAATCAGTGTATTGTAAAATACAATAATTCGCAATTTACTTAGATTTATCTAACACTAGGCTTACATTTATCGCTTGTTAATTATTTGATGAGAAAATACTGATGAGAAAAAACGATAGAACAATTTTTCAAAACTTAATTTGTATGACAAACTTAAGATTATTCAATAATCAGCGCGTAAATCATTTTAGACTCATTTCCAAGTTAGCATACGTCCCAAAAGCTCGATATTTGATCAAAGCTAAAAAAAATTTCAACACATCTACTTCGACTTGTCTAAATAACAGTACGACATTGATTTTTAGAATATCTGATAGTGTCTTTTGGCCAAATATTTTCGTCTCCTGGCCCACAGTGATGTCGGTCCGTCCTTCGTTTACCACTTACAACATCCAAAGTATTTGAGGTAGAATTTTAGATTCTACCTCAAATTCTACCTCAAATCAATACCTCTAAATTTAGAAATTTTGTTCGAATATATTTATGATTCAGACACCATTGGAGAAAAAATACTGGGAACCTGAACAACGTTGTATTGCTGAAAATAACAATGCCATAGCAACCGTTGCTAAGTAATGTTATTGAGTGACATGGAGGGATGAAGGGTATGTAGGAGTAGAGGGATGGGATGATAAAAACACCATTAGACGAAAAATATTGAGAACTCGCAAAATAACCTGACAATAACGATGCCGTAGCAACCATTCCTATGGGTTGACATTGAGTGGCATGAAGGAATAAAGGTGGTATAAGGAGTAAAGGGCAGGGATGATAAATACACTTATACCATTAGAGGAAAAAAATTAAGTGTCCGAAAAAAGTTATATGTGCTGAAAATAGTAATACCATAGAAACCATTGCAAGAGATTGTTGTTGCGTGATATTGTTGGATAAAAAGTGTACAGGGCAAAGGGAAGAGGATGGGGACGGGTAAAGACGGGAAATTCTCTCTTCCTTTCATTTTAAGTCAATGCTTCAAAATAATTTCACTGAACGTACACTTGTTTAATTACAAACAATATAATTTCTTACAAAGATTGCAAAAAAAATCTCACTAGCAACGTGTCCGTTCCGTGAAAGCGAGCCCCATCATTACGCTATACTAACAAAGGTGGTGCTCTTGTCCAGTTTCTTTAAGAACCTGATCTAGGCGTTAAGGAGGGCCCGTGTCCGTACACTGGGATAATGCTCGACCCGTATCCGAGCCAGATAGGCACCGTTGTGCCCACCGTTTTTCTAACACGACTCTTAGCTTTAGGGAGTCTTATTATTGGAATTTCCCAGGAATCCAACCAAAATGAAACAAAATACTATCGTAATTTTCGTTTTGTTTTTATATCCTCCCAACATAATTATATTCACTCGATTTACGTTACGTTATTCAATATACCGAAATTGTAACGAATTTTTTTGATTAGATGTAATTATATACGATATTGTATTCAAATAAATGATCAACTTATATAAATATTAAAAGATAGACTGGTCAAATATGACGTTACATCAATTTCGTTCCAATCTGTCGAAACATAACCAAAAGGAAACAAAAGATTCGGTAGTTTTTGGGTAACGCGTACCACATACTGTTTTTTGAAACTCGGCGTGAGAAGTTTGATTTTAAAATTTAGGCCAATTGGTGGTACAGGGGCGGAGCGTCGGTGGGCTGCATGGGTGAAATCCTTTTCGGGGTCGAGGGGCGGAGTCTTTGAGTTCGGGGAGCGAAGCTCCCGGATGGTGAATCCACATATGGGGCAAAATTCGCCAAGTGTACCACCCAAAAAATTTTCATCCCTCTGATTTCGATGAAACTTTGTGAAATTGTTATACTATTGGACTACATCTAACATGCAAATGGGGAGACAGTAATAATGACATGCTGCCTAGATACAGAGGCTCAAACTTTTGACGGTTTTTTGACAAGTCTAGGTTCAATGAAAGATTGGTCCTATAATATCAGACTTAGAAAAATTTACAACAACCGTTTCATGTGGAATTTTTTCCGTACTTTTTAATGAAAATATTTGCAACATTCAAAAAGATTTTGTTCAATCGAAAAACTCGGAGTATGTACTATTTTCAAGTTCTTTTAAAATGCTCATTTTTAAAACTTTTTTTTAAAACTCATTTTTTCCCCTTTAC
>JBAGKK010048865.1:0-10159 GCA_037177015.1 Euceroptres primus
GAGTTTCACTTCGCGGGTGGCACGCTCCTTCCATGGCTCATATCTTGAAACAAGATGGTTTTTTGAGAAAAATGTATTAGACTTAAATTGTACAACGGAAAATTTTTTATAATTTCATTTATATACATTTTTATCCAAAAACGACCCCCTTTCGATATATGAGCTACGGAAAGAGCGTGCCACCTGCGCGGTACAAGTCACCCCCCACTTTCAGGAGTGATTACTCAGAAAGTATGATCCGCACAGGAAAAATTCATACTAGCATTCTTATTGTAAATTATAAGTGCTATTTTTCTGGAAAAAAATCATTTCTTTTCGATGCACCTTTTCCAAGATAAACGTCAAAAAGCATTTTTTCGGGGTGTTTTTCTAGATTTAAGGGTGGTTTCACCCTTCATTTCGAGTCTAACTTATTTTATGTTATCTATCAATGCCCTAGGGAATATGTACGTCAAGTATTAATAATTTATTTTGAGTTTTTTTTATAAATGTTAACAAAAATTGGCCGCCATTTTGAATTTTTCACCCTTAAATTTATAATTAGCAACCCCCAGATACATAAAGACACTATTTTCGTGGCTTTAGGACTGCACTTTTTCAAGTAATTCAACTTTAGAGACTATTTTACGGAAATCTTTGTTTAAAGAAATAAATAACAATTGGCGGCAAAATCTTTTTTCTTAACTTTTCATTGCAAATCTTTAGCAACACAATGCAAAAGGTTTCATTCAAATCGGTGGAACGCCGCCGGGTTCCCTAGTTTAAACCTTAGTTGACTCCTCTATTAGTATTTATAGAAGTGGCCTGGAAAACTGTTTCGAAATATTAAATAAGTCAAATTGACTTAATTTGAATAGTTTTTTTCACGAAAATAACATTTCGTATACTGAAAACCTTTAAAAAAGTGGTCAAGTCCCATTGCTTACAATGCAAAAACAGGGAGTGATGGGACAACTAGCGCCGCGCTGGAGATATTAGGAACTACTTAGAACAGTTACGGAACGCTATTTTCTTTTCTGCTGCACAAGACTGGTTCAGATCGTGTCGGATTTTTCAAGGGGGTATTTTCTCAGTATCTCGTTCCCGTTGAATCGGCTATAACGCTGAGTGTCCATATCTACCGCTATTCTTTCATTTTGGTCAGCCATCTCGTTATGTCAACAGTATAACATTCTTATCTAATTTCTGATCTCTTTGTTTTAAATTTTCACCAAGACGACACTCTTGGACGATTACTATCAATTTGTTTTGTTTATCTTTAATCTTTATTTGAACTTGTGGCAAGCTATTATTAATTAATTTATAAATCCGAGTAGGTGCTTATATTCTAACAACTTTATTTTATTGCATGCCCGAGGATCTCTGAAATAATATTTCTGTCGTTTTCGCACACTCCTAATCACTGATAAGTATTTCGTTTAATTTCCGCACATCTAAACAGATTCTAAGTGACCCATATTTATTCTGTGTGATTACTCAGGGACTCACGTACGGTGTATTCTCCCTTTTAATGATACCGAGGTCAATTAGCGTTTTTATTTCGCGATTTACATTCTCCCTTAAATGCATTGGGATATGTAGGGGTAAAAAATGGCCTATGATCATCAATCTTTAATTCGTGTTCATATACATCAATTCTGCCCGGCTTTTTCAAAAATATTTTTCTATACCGCGAAATAAGATTATAAAATCTCTCTTTGTCATTATTACTGAGCAACGTGCATTGAGCGACTTTTTCTTTAATCTCGGCATCTTTTAAATCAAATTCAGGGTGGGTATTATCGTAACTTTTCATATTTCTCTCACGACGTTGGAATAAGTTTCTACCGTGGCAAAATGCTTTCCTAAACAATCAATATATTTTTCTCTGTGAGAATTTTCAGGGCCAAAAATTAATCTTATTCTTTTTGCATTCTCGTCCAGTAATTTTATTTTTATCGCTTTATTTTTATCGCGTAATTCAATTGTATTATCATCGAAGTCTATTTTGCTTCGTAATCTTTTTAGTAGATCAACCCCAATAATGCAATCTTTGTATAATTTAGGAACAATAAAAAATACGTAAGATTCAATTACCCATTTTGAATTTTGCATAAAGTTGATGCTTTAATCTCATAGGTTTTGTTCCTGTCGCTGCGACTATATTTGTTCCTACACGGAGAAAACTGGCGAGGAACTCTTCAAGTTTTGCGCCGGAATGGTTCCCGTCGTCCTCGCAAAATGAACGAAAACCGGAATGATCCCTGTATAAGCGAGAAAGATTACAGTCTGCACGGGAATCACTCCGGTGTGGCGCGGGAACGCTCAAATACGAATGACTCCCGGGCTAAGCGGGAGAGGTCACCGTGCTATTGGTAGAGATTCTTGGCTTCACCGGAATGATTCTTGTCTTGCAGGAAATAGCGTGAGACGCAACCTTGATCAAAACTTATCTAAAATTTGTGCAAATTTTGTGGTTAGGGGCGCGTTTGTATAAATACATCAATTTTGAACAAGGTTGCGTCCGATTTTTTGCATTATTCCATCAGACATTTATACTTAATAACATTTATACTTAAGATCGACGTTTTTTTTCTTACGAAAGATAAAGGTTGTTAACTTGGGTTATATCTTACTCACGATCACTTACCGTAAACAATTGTAGAGCCAACAAATTGTTTAAGAAGTCATTTACATTTGTTCAAAGTTGGAAACAGCAAATTTTTTATATTATTTCGTCGTTTTTGATCACTTTATTACTAAAAACCACAGAGTACATATCACTATCTCTTAATAACGGTAATCAGCTGATCTATAACGCGAACCGGAATGGTCTTGTGTGACAGGAATCATTCCAGTGAAGTCGGGAATCTGTACCAATAGCAAGGTGACCTCTCCTGCTTAGCCCGAGAGTCATTCGTATTTGAGCGTTCCCGCGCTACACCGGAGTTATTCCTGTGCAGACCTTAATCGTTCTCGCTTATACAGGGATCATTCCGGTTTTCGTGTATTTTTCGAAGAGGACGGGAACCATTCCGGCGCAAAACTTGCAGAGTTCCCGGCCAGCTTTCTCCTTGTACAATCGGTAACAATTCACAATCTTGAAAGATAATCTTATTACTTTTAAATAAATTCTTTGAAATGCACGTTACTTATTTGCTTCCGGTATCGATTAATGCTTTAGTTTCAAAATCTTCTATTTCAAAAATCGTAATAGGATATTTATCTAATTTATTATTTACATTTTTGTCCCCATTTTCTATTAACTCGCTGCGCATGTCTAAAGGTAGAGGCTTTTTTAATTCGTCAGGCCCTGGGTTCTCCTCGATCGTGTTTACATCTACCAACCCGAGACTTCTTCGTTTTCCTCTTCTTCTATTCCTACACAATCATATTCGTCGCGTGAAGCTTCCTCTTGCGATAACATTCTTGCTTGTCTCGTATCGTTTCGACTTACAGGTGTTCTATTATTCATATCGCTTTTATTAGGCTTTCGTAGCCTCGGGTGGAAACCCTTATATTATCGGTCTGTTATCCGTCTGTCCGTTGTTCTACCCAATATGATCATAGAGCCCAAAACTGGCATAGGTCCCAAAAAAGGCATAGTACCCAATATGGACATAGGGCCCAAAACTGACATGGGACCAAAAATTGGCATAGGATCCAAAATTATGATAGGATCCAAAATTGGCATAGGACCCAAAATAGACATACGGCCCAAAATTGACGTAGGGCCTAAAATTGACACAGGACCAAAAATTAACATAGTACCAAAAAATGACACAGGACCCAAAATTGGCATAGTCTAAAAATTGACATAGGACCCAAAATTGGCATAGGATCAAAAATTGACATTGGACACAATATGGACATAGACTCCAAAACTGACATAGTGCCTAATATGGACATAGGATCCGAAACTGACATAGGACCAAAAATTGACATAGGATAAAAAATTGACATAGTACAAATGAAGCTACGAAACCCTTTCTTGTAGGCTTTTGTCGCCTACTATAACTAATTTTTTAAACTACGATTGTGTACATTCCTCATTGATCGTCGGTTATTATCCGCTTTATTAGGATTAGCATTGTTTTGTTCGATATATTCAGACTTGTAAATAGCGCCTTGAACGTAACCGATATTGTACCGTTCTTGACTATAATGATTTTGGTAACCACTATTTCTCGGTTTAAACTATTTTGCACATCATTTTGGTATTGTGGCCCATTATCAAAACGATCTTTTTTGAAATTGTTATTACTATAACCCCGATTCGGTTGACCTTGACCATTGCTATAATTATTGTAATTATTTGATTGCTTTGGCTCTGATTTTGATAGATATTTCGTTGGTGCCCATTTTGGTTTATGTTATTATAATGGCCGGCATTTTGTCTATTCTAATACCCTTGATTTCCATAAAATTGCTGATTTCCTCGGTTTTGTTGATCGTTTTGATAACTGTTTCCGTATTGATTATCCCCAAAGTTTTGGTTACCAAAGTGACCGTTTTCTCTATTCTGCAAATTTCTATTGTAATTGTTTTGACGATTGTCAAAAGGGTTGTTACCTCTAAAATTTCGAGAATTTCCGTAATTATTTAGATCATAAACCAAATCTAATAAATCGATGAATTCCTCAACCATTTTTACTCTCCGGACGATAAATCCTATAGTTATTTCATTTTCAAAATATCAGGAAATTCTCGAAACAATTTCCTTTTCGGGCGTAGATGGAATTAGATCTTTAACAGTATTAATCATTCTTATCGCGTACGCTGTACTTGATTATTTTCTACTTGGATTATATTTGCTAAATTGGAAGTCTCTACTGATTCTAAATCTAATTGCATCATTTTAGAATCTTTTCACGAATTTTTCTTTAAAATCCCCCATGTGGTCCAAGTCTTGCGCTATCAAATTCCACTATTCCCGAGCGATTTCCTCTAGACGTGCCGGAACTTCGTATGTATTTAAACTTGTAATTGCTAATGGTTATTGTTTCGATATAACAAGCTCGAAATCGCGTACAAACATCATTGGTCTTTCTCGATCTGACCCAGAAAACTTTGTTACTAGATAATTTGTTATCTAATTGTACCTCTTTCGTTTTTGATTTAAGAAGATCAACTTTCACTTCGATCTCGACGATATGACCTTCTAAATAGGAACTTCTCGCTTCACAATTTTCTTTTCTAATCGATATGCTTCGATCGATTCTTTCTACCATTTTCTGTACATTTAGGTCTACTTTCTGGCTATTTCTCGCAATTTCGTCTGATAATTTTTCTTTTCTCGCGTCATATCTTTTAACAATTGATCTTTGTTGGTTAGTGAGCGTCGCGACATTCTTCTTTACTATCTTTACATCTGACTCTAATTCCGCGATCATTTGATCCATGTCTCGAATTATTTCCCTACATTCTTCATCTTCTACCTTGAAATCGTTATCTCCCCGATTACCTGCGCGTGTATTATCTATATCTGAGTGTATAACTGTATATCTTCTGCGCCCTCAAAAAGTGTAGTGTTTTGCTCATTATTTTCGAGCGGGCTTACAAGTAAATCGTCGGCAGCATTTTTTTCAGAGCCATTTTCTACCAAATCGTTTATTGACCGGAAAGTATCTTCTAAGCTTTCCACCATTGATTGAGATTCCTTGATTTCCTTGCTTTTCGTTTTATTAGTTTTAAGTATATCGCTTTTATACGTCATTTTAATTAATTTATTTATTTAGCGCGGAAACAATAATTCACTCGATTTATTTTCTTTTTAATACTTTAGTATTCGATATTTTAATTTCTGTATTTAAATTAATTCCCGTTTATTATTCTTATTCGAGAAATAACCGGTTTTCTCTTTAAATTTATCACGTTCTAATTTTAGAAATTCCGAGCTCGACTATAATATTCAATGATGAACGTATAACCTTCTATTGTCATCCTTATCGCGACTTGTGAACGTTCAGAGCGGTACACTCAACGAGTACAGTTCGGAGTACGTGCGATTTTCCCAATTGCTTGATTCGTGCGGCCTTCACCCCTACTATGAACGGACGGACAATACACATTACGCAATCACTCTACTTTTCTTAACCCTCAGGAACCAGATGTAACGGTTTCCAATTAGCCAGGGATAATCTCTGTATGACTAAATTTCCGATTTCAAAATAAAGTTCATCCAATCGATTTATTTAATTCAACGCGATACTTGAAATTTGGTCCAACAATTATTTGCTCTTTAAGCCTATTTACTCTTTCCTTATCGCCAAACACTGACCATATTTATTGACCATGTTCTCAGTTACGTTAGGAAATGAGATTAGCAACAATAAAGGAATAATAATTTAAATTCACACGAAGTCTACTTATCTCAATTTACTATCTTCAATGTTGATTATTCTGGTTCCCTAAATCCCTCGGATTGTTGGAAATAAATTAGTTTTTGACGGTGAACAACACTGAGGCGAGAGTGATTGCATATTAATATTTATTATTTCTATTTCCAACTTACTTTCTGAGAACGTTTCAAGTGACTCTAGAATTTCGGGTATTCTCCAGAAGAGCTCCTTATAAGGTTAAGAGTCTGGGAATATCAATAAAATTATTCTTTATTATCTTCGAATATGAACAAAACAACTCAATATTGTATTAACGGTCTAATCGGATTTTCTGTACCCTGAGCTAACTTCCTGACGTGATCAACACAGTCGGGTGTCAGCTGCAAAGTATTTTCTAACAGAATTCTACGGATTAAGAAAAAATTGGCAGACGATGTGCTATGCCTGTACTCTACTTAATTTCTCAATTCCTATAGGATTCCTATACTATCCATCGACCAAAATCCACAAGTCTTTAGAATCTTTTTCCTCTGGCAGTGGATTGATTTTATTTAATTTTAGATCTACCGTGTAAAATTTCTAATCCTCACAATCGACCAATACTCAAGGTTAGCTGTAGCCTCATAACCGATTATCAAGACATTTATATGCCTGAATGCCGTGATAATCGCTGGTTACTTTAGCCCTAGTAGGCTTGTATTTTTTATGGGATTAAGCACTCTGAATTATTTAGAGTTCAAATTCTAGTAATCTGTCCGAATGAGCTCCCAGCGTACGTGTTGCAGATTCGGAGTGGATTCTAAGTTTGGCTCTACAACTCAGCCTGCTTTCATTCATTCAGAATTTTCTTTAGCAATCGGCCTCCTTAATTGTTTATCCAAATGAGCTCCCAGCGTACAAGTTGAAAATTCGAAGTCAACTTAAATGCCGATCCTACTATTCTGCTTGCGATCGGAAATTTCACAAGGCGTATTGTTTCTTCGAGGTATAATTCTGCTTTTTAATCGTGGGTTGCCATTTTTAAATAGAATCCAATACTAAAACTTTCGACACTTGGCAGCTCCTGATTTCCTAAGCTTGCCTACCGGGAGGACAAGGTAACGTAAGTTTTCCAAGGTTCCCAAATGAAGAGCAGCGAGAGTTAGGTGTTCCTTCTCGCACCAAACTTCTGAGCCCTTGGATCACTTCTCTGTTATATAAAATAACGCCTCTCACGTCACTCGGAGGATCGAAAACGTGAGCAGGTAGCAGGTCGCTTTTATAGTTTGGTCCTCTGGCCTTCTTACTTTAGATCCCCGATACTTCCGTCGCGTGGCGCTTCCTGATTCGCACGGCCTTCGAGTTCCTGCTCCAATCGGGTGGGTTTTTGTTCTACCCTTTGATCGATTTTGCGCGCGCTTTTTCCTTTCGCCTGTGAATCTTTGGCGCTTTTTCTCGCTCTCCTAATCCTATTGGTTTGTCTCCTCGGTTGTTTAGGCGCTATTTTCTCCCGCCGAATGTTTATTCTCCCGCGTATTCGATTATTGTTTCCGGCTAGAATGTTCCAGAGCCCTCTTGATTGTCCGTACCTTGTCATCCATTTCTTGTGCCTTTATATTTAATTTAGAAGATTATTTGAGAATATAAGAGATAAGAAGATTTGAGAAAAACCTGCATTTTGAAGTAATATAAAATAGCACAATTTCCTAACTGTGAGTGAATGTCTTCAGAAGAAATAAGCGTATTATTTTATTCGCAGTGTTCACAATAACTGCAAGAAAATTTATATTTATACTTCAACATTTACACTAGGTAGAACAAAGGACAGTTGCTACGAATCTGCTAATCACGCATAACCTCTATATTCCAAAACCGAATTATGAATTATATAATGCCGATTTTTTATTGGTTACTATGTAGGCGGCAAATACGGTTTCACATGTTCTCTTCCGTTCCGTCATTCCATGCTCAGGGGACGCATGGGACATATGGCTATCCATGGCGTTGTGATCGGTGTTGACCGGCGTCTTTATGTTAAATTATTTTTGCTAGCACGACAAAACCGAAACAAAACGAATTACATAAAGAAGAATTCTCAAACATCAACGTCCACACCATAATTAATAGGTAAGATTACAATAATTTGTGTTTAGACTTTAGTTACTTTGTCCAGGTTTTTGAAAATATAGGACTTTTTAATATTTTAATAGTAAAAAATAGTGTCAGTGCAATCTAGTAGTTTTCTTCAAAATTGTTTGTAAATTAGGAATATTTTTATAATTTCATATTTAAATGATTTATTTTTATTCCTGTAAGGCTCAAGACGCTATTGACACTTTCTCACACTTTTTTTTTAATGACGCAATTATGTTGCTACTATTTTTAACAAAATAACACTAACCAATTCTACTATTTTCTCCAATTGCTCGCTAATACCACTATTCTTTCACTTTGTCTTTAAACATATTTTTAAACTGCTTCGCTGATTGGCTAAAATAACATATCCGTGATCTCAAAAATCGAAATTTAAAAATATTTCAAGATTTTGAAGATATTACAGAATTTCGAAGTTCTCAAAATTATTAAATAAATTTTAAGATATATTGCAAATTTCATGATAATTAATGGGATTTCAATGTATTTGCAGGGATTTCTAGAGATTTTGCCAGTCCTATGCAATTTTACAGGATCTCCATGGACTATAGAGATTTTAATAGTTTCAATGAATTTCAAAGGATTTAAAAGATTTTATGGTATTTTACAAGATTCCAAGAAATTGCAAGATTTCAAAAATTTCAAGGGATTTACAAAGATATCACAGGATTTCAAAGATTTTAAGAAATTTTAGAGGATTTCAAAGAATTTTTAGAAAACTGTATTGAGTAAATTAAATGGAATAAAATTTTTAGGGATTTCTACGGATTAACGGATTTCATTGGATTTTATATGTTCTTAGAGGATTTTAAAGATTTAAACATTTTTAAAGGAATTTTAAAAGATATTAAAGATTGTAATATGTTTTACGAGATTTCAAAAGATTTCAAGGGATTTCACAACATTTAAGGAACTCTAAAAAATCCAAAGCATTTTAATAAATATAATGTATTTTAAAATAATTCGAGGAATTCCATGAAATTTCGAAAAATTTCGTAAAATTTAAGAGATTTCGAAGCTTTTAAGGAATATTGTGCTATATTTGAGGGATTGCATAGGATCAGAAATTTAAAAGAGTACATTAGGTTTTAGAGAATTTCCATAGATTTCAAGAGATTTTAAAAAATGGGAAAGTTTTCCAGGGATTTCAGAGGATTTCAATAGAAACCAAGGGTTTTAAATACATTTTAAAAAATTTCAACAGATTTCAAAGATTTCATCATTTTTTAAGGAATTTTCAAAGATGTCGCAGATTTTAAGATTTGTAACAGAATTTTACTTGATTTTTTGTGGGATTATGAGGGATTTGACAACGTTTAAGGCATTTCATAAATTTAAGGTATTTCGTAGGTTTTCAGAAAATTTAAATGGATTTTAAAAAGGTATCCAGGAGAACTATGATATTTAAAAGATTTCAAGGGATCTAAACGGACTTCTAGAGAAGTTTAGGGAACAAATGAAATGCAATTTCAATGGACTTCTAGGGATTTTAAGGGATTTCAAAGATTTCAAGGGATTTAAAAAGTTTGACGAGGTTTCCAATTTTTTTCAGAGGATCTCAACTGATACCATATTACATCAAATTTAATTTATGTAATATTTAATAGTTTCATAAAAAACAAAATAATGCACGCGAAATGTACCGGGGGATCAATTCTATAAGAAAAGGCTTTCAAAGTAGAACCGATGTAATACGGGATGAAAAT
>JBAGKK010048876.1:0-10159 GCA_037177015.1 Euceroptres primus
TCTTTCAAAATATGCTGTAAGGACTTAATGTCTGATAAAGACTTTCCTATCTGTTTCCGCCAAAACTGTTTTTTTTTTAAATTACTCTTCTGACACGTATTTTAAAGCAGAAATAACATTACAGCTCTATTTCTCCAAATAAAAAAGTCATTTCATACAAAAAAAATAATATAAAAATAAAAAAATACGGGCGTTATTCAAAATTCCCACCGTGCCCCACACCGCCCCCATAGCCGACTCTCCCCTACCTAATAAAATAGTTATAATTAATCTTTTAGATTTTTTATTATTTAAAATAGAATCATGACATCAATTAATTATTACTCCCGTTACTCCTGATGATAATAAAATAATAGTATTTAAAAATGGAATTTCATATGGATTAAATTGATTAATATTTTTAAGGGATCAAATTCTACCAACTTCAACATTAGGGGATAAAGTTGAATGAAAATATGCTCAAAAAACGAAATAAAAAAATAGTTCAGAAATAATAAATAAAAGTATAACTAATTTTAATCTTTTTAAAGTAATTTTTGTGTGTAACCCTTAACGTCATTGCTGCCCCTAAACTTATCAAAGATTTCGATCAAGAGTGTACTTTTCCTAATGGAAATGATCATGCAATGCGCTCGAAGGAGAGTAATTACTTTTTTATTATTATTTCCAAGAGTCTTTTAATTAAGGGCATTTGATACGTGTAAAATAGGGTGGGCCGAAAAAACTCAAAATGATTAGATTCATTGGTTCATAATAGCACTGATTCATTGGTCATAATAGCACAGATTCATTGGTCATAATAGCACCGAAAAGTTTCTTCTTGGCATTATGAACAAATTCAAAACAAAACAAAAATTCTCACCATTTGGCAAGTCGATTGAAAATTTCTAAATTTTTAATTTTTTTAATTTTTTGTGTATGGAAAAAACATTTTTCAATTTTTTTGGGGTAAAGTTTATGGAAGTGAATAACCTTAGACGGAAAAAAAGTAAGAAAAAAATTTTTTCGTCGAAATATAATATTTCAAAAAATGACGAAAAATGCACTTTTGTTAATTTGTACCTAGAGTTGCCAAAAAAATTTTTTTTCGTTTTTCTTTATTTTTTATGCTCTTTTTAATAAACTAAAGAAACACGTGCATATTTTTAAGTTTCGAACAAAAATTTTTTTCTATTTTTTACGGATTCTGAAACATGAGCCACTTTTTCGCAAAAAACAACTTTTCTAACTGTGTATCAACCTTCTTGTGACGATTCTGATGATTACTGATGTAATATACGGATCGAAAATTTTGGTTGTTTTTTGTAAAAAAAAATGGCTCATGTTCTAGGATCCGTAAAACATAGAAAAAAATTTTTGTTCGAAACTTAAAAATATGTACGTGTTTCTTCAGTTTATTAAAAAGAACATCTAAGAATAAAAAAACGAAAAACATTTTTTTGACAACTTTAGGTACAAATTAACAAAAGCGCATTTTTTGTCATTTTTTTGAAATGTTGTATTTCGACGAACAACTGTTTTTCTTACTTTTTTCCATCTAAGGTAAACTTTCTATGGTAAAATTTTTTTCTTACTTTTTTCCGTTTAAGGTTCCATAAAATTTTAAAATTCCATAAATTTTTAAACTATTAAATTTAAACTTTAAACTTTAATTAAAACTTAAACTTCCATAAACTTTACCTCGAAAAAAAATTGGAAAAACTTTCTTTTTCTATACACAAAAAGATTTTAAAAATTCAAAATTTGAAAATTTTCAATCGACTTGCCGAATGGTGAGAAATTTTTTTAATTTTTTTTTTTGAATTTGTTCTCAATGCCACAAAAAAACTTTTCAGTGCTATTACCAATGAATCTAATCATTTTGAGTTTTTTCGGTCCACCCTAGTGTAAAAGTCACCTTACCGACCGTCGATTTATTTCTTTTCACATGTTTATAATTAGGAAAATGCAATTATCGCACTGAAATTTTGAGAAATGATAAAGAATATTTTGAGGTATCGATATCCAGTGCGTTTCAGATTTTATTTTGCAAAAGAAATGTTTTTTTAAAATAAAATCTGAAAATTTATTTCAAAATAAAATTCAAAAAAACGCATTGATCCATGCGTCAATATATTCTTTATGATTTCCCAAAATTTTAACGCGATAATTGCATTTTTCTAATTATAAACAGGTGTAAAAAAAATAAATGGACGGTCGATAATTTGTCATTTTTACACGTACACTGTAAAAAATTTTGCGGAAATTTTTCCGAAAAAAGTTTGCCAGCTTATAACCCGAACATTATGAAATTTTTCCTAATGCTTTCGGAAATAATTCCAAATTGTAGTCGGAGATTTATTTATACGATCTCCTAAACTTTACGAAATATTTCCTAACTTTTCGGAAATTAACAAATATATTCGGAAAATTTTCCAATAATCTCGGAGAAATTACCCATTTTGCTCGGAAAAACGTTTAACCGACCATTTCCGGAAAAATTTCATATTATTTAGTCTTGAAGCTTTCCAAAAAAATTTACAGTGCAGCGGCACGGTTTAATATTGACAAATAAAAAAATTAAAATATGCAATTTTTTTCGGAAATTACACAAAATAGGGAAGATTGCGTACTTCTATCATCAAAAAAATTTTTAAAGTATTTCTGGACCACCCTAATCTTCATTTCAAGCCAACTTTGAAAAATTTTGTATTGTACAGTACAAGGAATTCTTTGGACCGTTTTATTTTATTTTACGGATTTTTATATATTATATATATAACAAATTTTATTAAAACTATTTGGAATTATTCATTTTTATTTTTTTCAATTATTTATATTGAAATATTTTTGTAATCTGCTGTTAGTAAGTTTGGAAACGTTCTTTGAAAGCATCCCAATTTGGAAGATTTGAAATTTTAAGCCTTCAAATTTGAAAAAGTGAAATTCAATTGCATTTAACAATAATTTTAATTGTCATTTGAATTTGATTCGAATTACTTATTTCGGATAGAAAAATTAAGGAAATTTTTTTTTTGAGGAAAGTAATCAAAATAAAAGGACTGAGTTTAGAAAAACGTTTTCACCCTAGGTGAAATCATTTATATTTCATCGAACAATTTAAAGTTCATTCAGCACTTCGTTCCGAAAGACATTGATGTTCGCTTATAGCCAGGTTGAAGATAACTCTACTAGGGTAAAGAGTTCCCCAGTCCTCTCTTGGACTCCTCAATGCTATACCTCGAAAGTGGGACACTGGGTAAAGAGGTGAAGATGGATGAATATCTATTCTGCCTCAGAAATACTTTCTTTTTTAGAAACCAAGAATTCAAACAAATTCTTTGTATTTGATGAAATATTTTTAAAAACAGAATTGTGAAAACACTGTCTTATGCTAAAATAACATTTAGAGGAATGAAACTGTATTATTTCCCACTTCGAATTCATTAAAAAACTATTTCTATATTTTCTAATTTTATATTATATTTTATATTTATATTTTATCTATTTTGATTTTATATTACATTTTATATTTATATTTTATATTTTTTTATATTTTAAATCTGTAATACTTTTAGATAATTTTTGGAGTTGATTTAATCAGGGTATCTGGCGTTTCTCCTTTAAAGATTCCTGGACATTTCCAGGATTTTTAGGTAAAAAATAAATTTTACCAGGTATCATTTTTTAATTATAACCACAATCTTTCATGAAACAAAACCTTTTTTTGAACCTGCACGATAAAAATAATTTACACAATTATAAATGAACCATATAAAATTTTTATTATGCGGTTTATGAAATTCTTGAGTTTAGCTAACTGCATTTATCTGTATAAGCTCCAAAAACTATTTTTTAAGGAAATATTCTCGAAGAAGAATTAGAAATTTCCTACTAAGTCGTTTATCAATTGCTTTAGTAAGCGCTCTTACTAATCTTTCATAAAAAATTACTATTTTACAGTAAAAAACTACAAATTCATTTAGTAACCTGACTAAACTAATTAGTAAATATTACTAAGTGAATCAGTAGTTTTCTCCTGAATAAGCTTACTAAAGCAATTGGTAAACGACTTCTCTTGATTTCATTCAGGGTTGCTACAAAATTCCCTGACTTTTCCCTGACCAATTTTTCGTTTTCCCTGATCGTTATCTACCGTTATAATTATGTAATTCAGGGATCACAATGGTTTAGCAGTGGTTCAATTTCAGGGAAAATAGGGGATTTCTTTTTCAAGAAAGGGGATTAAAGATAAAAAGGAGGGAAGTTTTTTTCTTTTAAAAATACGAGGGAAGCTGCAATTCTCCAGAATCTTAAAAAAATCGTCAGAAGTCTTAGATTCCTGCCTATAATCTAATAAAACACTCCTAAAATTTCTCAATTTTAAGAATCTTTAGAATGTTTTTGAATGTTCAAAAATCCTTCATGACTTCTGGAGTTTTCCACAAACTTTTAAAATCTTTTATAATATTTTTATTTTCCATAAATAAATTGTAGATTCATTAAATCTTTCGATATCCCAAAAATTTTTTACAATCTAGACTTTTGAGTGTTTTAGAATCTTTCAGAGAGACTTCCGGATTCTTCCAAAAATCTTCTATAATGTTTTAAATTCTTCTAGTCTCTTTCAGACATTTTTTGAAAGACTTTAGAGAAGTCCACAGAATTTTAGAAAGATTTTGAAATCAGTCTAGAAGATTATTAGATCTTTAATTATTAGATAGCTAGATTATTTGATTATTAGAGTCTTTTCTGTAGACTTGAGAGAGTTCTAAAGGATTCTGCAGAATTCTAGAAATTCTAATGCACTTCAGTTCTAAACATGTTCAAATGATTGAAATTTGTTGTTTCATTTCATTTCAAAACTCAAATTTATTCTAAAATATTGATTTATTAATACAAAAACTAGTGTAATGATAAAGAAGATCATGATATTTCTTTTTATTTTGTAAATTGAACGAAATTTCAAGATTTTGATTTCAAAAAAAAGTTTGTTCATTTGAACGTTCAAAGCTTTAGGTACATTTCAGAATATTCCTGAGGAGTCTATAGAAGATTTTAGACGATTTTAGAAGATTCTGGAACATTTTCGTGTATTTTGTAGAATATTAACAAATTTTTAAGAATTCTTTAAGATTGTAAAAGATTATAATTAAATAACCTCTCGAAATTCCAGAAAATTTACTATCTAAATTTTTGAGTGTTTTAGAATTTTTCAAAGAGACTTCCTGATTCTTCTAAAAATCTTCCATAATGTTCTAAAATTTTCTAGTCTCTTCGAGACATTTTTTTAAAGACTTTCAAAAAGTATACAGAATTTTAGGAAGATTCTAAAAACATTCTAGTAGATCATTAGATCTTTAATTATTAGATAGCTAGATTATTAGATTATTAGAGCCTTTTGTGCAGATTTGAGAGAGTTCTAAAGAATTCTAATGCACTTCAGAATAATGTGCTTAAAGTTCTGAACGTGTTCAAGTTAATGAAATTTGTTATTTAATTTCATTTAAAAACTCAAATTTCTTCTAAAATATTGATTTATTAATATAGAAACGAGTTTAATGATAACGAAGGTCATGATACTTCTTTTAATTTTGTAGATTGAACGAAATTTCAAGATAAATTTGATTTCAAAAAAAAAGTTTGTTCATTTGAAAGTTAAAAACTTTAGATACATTTCAGAATATTCTTGAGGAATCTATAGAAAATTTTCGATGATTTTAGAAGATTCTGGAACATTTGCGTGGATTTTGTAGAATATTAAAGAATTTTTAGGAATTCCTTAAGATTGTAAAAGATTATTATTAATTAATCTTTCGAAATCCCTAAAAATTCTTTACAATTTAGACTTTTGAGAGTTTTAGAATCTTTCAGAGAGACTTCCGAAATCTTCCAAAAATCTTCCATAATGTTCTAAAATCTTCTAGTCTCTTCGAGACATTTTTTTAAAGACTTTTAGAAAGTCTACAGAATTTTAGGAAGATTCTAAAAACATTCTAGAAGATTATTAGATCTTTAATTATTAGGTAGCTGGATTATTAGATTATTAGAGTCTTTTCTGTAGATTTGAGAGAGTTCTAAAGAGTTCTGCAGAATTCTCGAAATTCTAATGCACTTCAGAATAATGTGCTTAAAGTTCTAAACGTGTTCAAATGAATGAAATTTGTTGTTTCATTTCATTCCAAAACTTAAATTTCTTCTAAAATATTTATTAATACAGAAACTAGTGTAATGATAAAGGGCATGGTATTTCTTTTTATTTTATAGATTGAACGAAATTTCAAGATAAATTTGATTTCAACAAAAAATGTTTGTTCATTTGAATGTTCAAAACTTTAGGTACATTTCAGAATATTCTTGAGGAGTCTATAGAAGATTTTAGACGATTTTAGAAGATTCTGGAACATTCTCGTATATTTCGTAGAATATTAAAGAATTTTTAAGAATTCCTTAAAATTGTAAAAAATTATTATATGAGAATCCAGAAAATTTTAAAGGTTTTTGGAAAAATGCAGAAGATATTTTCGAGAATTTTTACATATTTCAGATAAGTTTTGAAGATTCGAAATAATTTTAAAGAATTTCGGTAATCTTTTCTAGGCTTCTGGAGGATTCCAAAAGATTCTGTAAAAAATTGTAGAAGGTTACGGAAGTATGCAGAAAATTTTAAAAGATTCTGGAAATGTCTTGTACCTCTATGTTGTAGAATATTGAACAATTTTGGGACGTTATTTTATAAGATTATTGTAAGAGAACCCAGAAGATTCTAGAACAGTCCTAAATATTTTGGAGAATTTTTAAGGAATTTAAATCAGTGTTAAAGATTTTGGAGGATTTTAAGAGATTTTAGGAGAATCATAGATTTTGAAAATTTGGAAATCATAGGAAATTGAAGAAAAGATTAAAAGAGTTTTTTAAGTCACAAGTTTCTATTTCTCATAATTCTTCGAAAATTATTGGGAAATTTGAAAATAAAAAAGGGGAAAAAGGGGGAAACGGAATGAAACTCTTAAAAAAGTGATTTTAGGAGATTTGCAGAATAATAGGGGAAAGGGGAAAAAAGGGAAATAGGGGATTGACTGTAATCCCTGATTTTGTAATATTATAAATGTATAGTTATAATAATTGTTAAATTACAATTATAACTAATTGAGATATAATTATAATTTGTTAAATCAAAAGAAATTCCCTGACTCTTTAAAGGTTTTGCCTGACTTTCCCTGACCATTTTTAAATTCCCTGACTTTCAAGAATTCTCTGATGACCTGTAGCAACCCTGTTATTCGAAGAAAACTACGAATTCAAATATAGAGAGATAAAAATTCTAGGACTATGAGTGAAATTCGAGGACTTTTCCAGGTTTTTCCAGGTAAAAACAATGCAAGGACTTTTCCAGGTTTTCAAGGATTTCCAGGACGCTAGACACCCTGATTTAATAATTCCGTACCTAATTAAAGTGCGCCCTTATTGCGAAATTTGTCTATTTTTATAAAACCTTTATTATTCTTTGTTACAAAGGAGCAAGTGAATAATAAAAGTATGTTTCTATTTTTTTAAGGGAGGTAGAATGACGGAAGAGCAGCCCCAATATAAATTAATATACTTCAATGCTCGAGGCAGGGCAGAACACATTCGTTATATATTCGCCTATGCTGGTATCGATTACATCGATGAACGAATTCCCAAAGAACGCTGGCCGGAAATTAAAAAATGTAAGTATAATCATTCAAATTATACAGAAAGTGTACATTGGGTTGCAAACATCCCCTATTTAGGAGGCTTTTTAAAAATTGAGTTTATTAAAATTAAAATTTTGTTTTTAATTTAAGCGATGCCTTATGGAATGCTGCCAGTCTTGCAAATTGACGGAAAATTGATATCGCAAAGTAATGCAGTGGCTCGGTATTTGGCACGTAAACACGATCTCACTGGTAAAGACGAATGGGAAGCTATGTTGTGCGATGTACTTGTCGACACCCTCGGAGATCTCAAACAAGGTTCGAAATAGTATTCAAAATTTTAAAAAAATTTATGTTTTTAAAATAAAATTCTTATAACTTATAAATCTTTCCTTGATTTTTAAATTTCTTTTGTATTAATGACCCGCTTGAATAACTATTCATTACTAAATATTTGAATTCTAAGGAAAATAATTTAGAAAAAAATATGTACTTTTCATATTTAAATTTGGACTTTTTAGATTCAATTAAAAAATATGTCATTCCAATTTTTTCAATTTTGAAGATTTAAACTCCTTTAAATCAACTGCTTCAAAATGCGGGAATTATCAAATTGACAAAATTAAAACATTTCTTTGAAATTAGAATGTTGATTTTATTTTTTATTTTCATACTTGAATTTTACTTTCAGAATTGTTTCAATACAGAACGGAGGAAGATCCGTTTAAAAAAGAAGACAAGAAAGTGAAGCTGATGAAGGAAACTATTCCCTTTTACCTCAATAAATTCGAACAAACAATTGCAGAAAATAATGGATATGCTGTTGGCTCAAATGTAAGTTACATTTAAAAATTCTTTTCACAATTGTTACACGTATAAAAAGTTGGCCAAGTTAAAAAAAATTCTTACATTATAATTCTTGAGATAAAAAATAGTTTGTCAAGTGATTTCACTTGACAAACTATTTTTTATCTACAAATTTCTTGAAATAAAGAAAAATTATAAGACAGAATCTCCTAATGGGAGAAAAAAATTACTCTTAATAAATAAATTGAAAAAAAATTTTGACTTGCCAGGATTTAATTTCAATAAATATATTGAAAATAAAAAATAACTTTGTACGATTGATTAATAATTTAATGTAAAAAATCCTGCCAAGTAAAAATTGTTTTTAAATATATTTATTAAAAGTAATTTTTTTCCATTAGGAGATTCTATCATATAATTTTTCTGTATTTTAAAAAAATTATATACTTTACTTGGCAAACTATTTTCTATCTCACAAATTGTAATGTACGAATTTTTTTTAGCTTAGCCAACTTTTTGCATGTGCCATGTTTTTGTTAGGATTTCATAATTTTTTGTATAATTTGATAATTAAACTTGAATATTTTAAATGTTTTTTTTCATTAATCGGTCATCAAAATTGAAAAATTCGAATTTTTAATCTTTGCTCACTTCTACAGCCTATTCTATTTGACCGATTTGCATGAAAATTGGATGGAATATGCGTAATGTCGTAATCTTGAGTCATTTTAAAGGATTTTTCAATATAATAATTATTCACAGAGATATTGATCGTTATTTGAAAGTGTGTTTTTTCAGTTTTTATAAAATCGTAAATATCTCTGAAAATAATAAATATGTCAATAAATCCTTGAAAATGGATCAAGAATATGACTTTTTGCATATGCCATCTAATTTTGATGCAAATCGGCCAGAAAGAATTTGCAGGGAGCAAAGATTTCCGGGGCGTATACAAGTTACCGAAAGTACAACTGACCGAACTAGCATTATACCGAAAAATTTTTTACCAAATCCCCAAATTGCCGATTTTTCAGATTCCTGAATTTAATCTTACCGAATTTTCAGTTTACCGAATTTTCATTTTACCGAATTTTGAAATTCCCGAAAACGCATTTTACTGAATTTTCATTTTCCCGAATTTGCATTTTATCGAATTTTCATATTCCCGAATTTGCTTCTTACCAAATCGCACATCCCGAACTTTTATTTTACTGAATTTACAGTTTGTAAATTTATTTTACCGAATTTTTAGTTTGTAAATTTATTTTACCGAATTTTCAGTTTGTAAATTTATTTTACCGAATTTGCAAACTGAAAATTCGGTAAAATAAAAATTCGAGAATGTACGATTCGGTAAAAAGCAAATTTGGCAATATGAAAATTCGGTAAAATGCAAATTCAGTAATGTGAAAATTCGGTAAATTGAAAATTCAGTAAAATGCATTGTCGAGAATCTGAAATTTCGGTAAGATGCGTTTTCGGTCATTTGAAAATTCGGTAAGATGACAATTTGGGAATCTGAAAAATCGGCAATTTGGGGATTCGGTAAAAAAATTGTCGGTATAATTCTGGTTCGGTTATATTAATTTAAACTGGCCATAATATAATTCAGAAATAATATATATATATATATATATATATATATAATATATATAATATATAATATATATAATATATAATATATAATTCAGATC
>JBAGKK010048887.1:0-10159 GCA_037177015.1 Euceroptres primus
TTTTAAAATTTTTGGTAATGTATTTTACTTGTAATAAATTATCAAACTTTGCAAAAATGACACATTTTGACAGGTCATATCAAACACATTTTTCCTCTCCTATTTCAACTATAACTCCAAAATAGCGTTATATCCTGAACATGGTAGCTGGCTTGCCTCCCTACACATAGCGTCTTCTGGTTTTGCCTACTGGCTCCCTGCACTAAGACTCTAGTCTTGCCAACTCGTAAATCTTTCGTTAATGGGTCTGGGGACGTCAGGGTCCACTTTGAGGGTGAAAAGGCCGCTAAAGGGGACATGGTCCCTTAAATACTATCGGTTTCCGCTGGTCGTGTGCCAAGTAACAGATAGCGAGTCACAATCGTAATAATTACAAATAATAAATGTATGACAAAATGAATTATGCATAATATTGACAATAATAGTCGTATTAGTAATAATGAGACTTATAATAATAATTATAGTTATATAATGATAATGATAATAATATAATAATAATAATAATAATAATAATATTAATAGTCGCGGGCACGTGACACTTATAATAATTATAGTTATGTAATGATGATGATAATAATATAATAATGATAATAATAATAATATTAATAGTCGCGGGGACGTGACAGAACAAAGGCACATAAAATTTTTGAACTTCACTAAAAACTACTTCGATGTAAGTACTTTATCCCAGTGGTATTCAAAAAAATATATTAAATAATGAAAATACGAGAAACTGTTGGGACTTGAATTTTACAACTTTTTGGTAATAGCCCTTACAGTCCTAGAATTGTGTTGATGCAATTCCCCATTCCCTCCTATTTCGAATTTCCAAGATTCATTTCTAAGATATTCTATCCTAGTTCTTCTTTTTCCCTTCTATCCCTCTACTTGACCCTTTAGAATTTTTCCTACCAGAGGAGAGACTCTGAGTTCGCTTAGCGCTAATACTAACTTAATACTCGTTTGGAATTCTTAAAATTGATAAAGCTTTTCAAGATTATAACTGCTTCAAAAATAAATGATTTTCAACTGATTATTTCAGATGCGTTTCCAGAAATAGAGTACAGGAATTTCGACGAGATGTAGAGAACCCCACCCCCCTTTGTTTTTCCCCTCAGCCAATCGTATTCACAAGATTTTTGCTAGTCGTATAGACATTCTGTACGACTA
The DNA here is from genome assembly GCA_037177015.1 of Euceroptres primus. Lineage (NCBI taxonomy): Eukaryota > Metazoa > Arthropoda > Insecta > Hymenoptera > Figitidae > Euceroptres > Euceroptres primus. The sequence goes on from JBAGKK010048887.1 coordinate 1,171, forward strand.
GATACGGCCTTCGAAAAAATGTTTTGAAATGGGTAAAAAAGATGCACTTAACCGTAACTTTAGCGCGACATTTTGAGAAACAAAACAACACCCTAAAGTGAAGCTGAAATGCATTTTGGTTAAAGGACTTTAATAGATTTTTTCGAAATTCATTTGCAATAATTTAGTTGAGAAAAATTTACTTTTAAAGCAGTGTTGATATTGTAAAGTTTTAATAAATATAAGTAGAGGAGAGTGACTCAATCTGGAATAGTACATTGTGTAACGAGTGGGGTATAGTTGCATATTGCGCACGCGGGCGCCGTCGGCGCACGAGTGAAGCGAGTGCGCCATTAGCGCCCACGTGGCGCAATATGCAACTATACCGCGCGAGTTGCACACACTATTTTTCATGACGAATACGAGGAATATGCATTGTTCGTATTTTATCCGCACGAGCGAAACGAGTGCAGAATATGATGTCAGTGGCGGGGGTCGAGGGGCGGAGCCCCTGCGGGTTGTTCGGGGGGCAGAGGCCCCCGAGAGGAAAAGCACCCCAATCACAAAGATAATTTATTCCTTAGTTTGTTCGGCATTGACATTCGAGAAAAGAATAATAAATAAATTTCGAAAATTTCAAAAATTCCCAAAATTTTTAACATTTTTCAAAATTTTTTAAATTTTTGCAAATTTTTGAAATTTTGGAATTGTTTAAGAATTTTGAAAATTTCTGAAATTTTTGAAAATGCGTGCGTATATGCAACTATACTACGCGAGTTGCACATACTATTTTTCATCACAAGTGCGTGGAATATGATGTTGGGGGTAGTGGAGAATTGGAGAAAAATGTATACATTGGATAAAATAATAATAATAATAAACAATATCAAGATGTTTTTTAAAATCAAATATTTGATTATGATTACATATTTCAATCATATCAATATTATTTGTCACTTTTTTGCACTTACCAGTTGCATTTACGATACAAAACAAACTATTGCTGACGTCTTGAAGATGATAACGATGGCTCTGGATAAAAATGTAGTACATTAGACTCATAAGAGAGGGCGTTACGAATACAGAAGGTTAGTTTCGTCGTGAAAACGTGAATTTGCGTGCGTTTGTTTCATGAAAACACGGGTAAGCATGCAATTTTTGTTACTAAAACACGGAGAAGCGTGCAGTCATTGTAGAACGAACATGGAACGAGCGCTCTTCGCACGGCGTGTGCAATATTCCACAATGCGCACGGAAAACCGCTGTGAAATATGGCATATACCGTGCATGCGTAATGAAAAAAAAAAAGTTCATCACACTTTATAATAATTAAAAATTTTACAGAAAAAATAAAAGTAATACGTACCAAATGAAAGATAAAATATTCCTTTAAATAATACCAGTAACGCAACAAAGATTATATCAGATATTTATCCGTAATTAATCTTTTTCTGAACCATTGCACTTTCATCCAGATGAGGATTTGGGACCACGATCCGGATAGTCGTGTTTTACAGCACTCACAGTGTTAATTGATAAAAGTAGTATTTTTAAATATATTGTAAAAAAAACACCAGCTATTATCTCTATCGTATTTACTATTAGATGATGACAGCCACTTCTGCCAACTTCGAATACTGAAAAAATCTATTAAAATAGCTAGTTCTTTTATGTTGGGAAAATGGCACTTGTGAAAAAACCCTACGGCAGTAAAAATGACGTATCAGAGGTAAAAAGTTACGTCATTTTATCAAAAACACATTTTTTAATTTTTTAATTTAATAACGACAAATAAGTGGTAAACCATATTATAACACCATCCCTTTTTTTATAATTTTACTAATAAAAAATTAATCCAGTTCGTTCAGTTCAAATATATGTATAGTCGTTTACGTATTATTCAGGTCGGGAACCTATCCAGTTCGAGTCAATCTCATCTATTCCAAATAACTATTGCTTCCTCATAAATGAAGCTTTTTAACGATGCAAATTTTCGAATCCCATTTTTTGACATTTTTCGACCTAATTCGACCCCAATAATCCAAAAATGAGGTTTTTAAAACATGTCCATGTGTGTGCGCGTCAAAATGCCTTTTTAATGATAACTTGCAAACTTCTTAAACTAGGGCCATGAAATTTGATGGAATTATAGTCCCAAATAATGTCTATAATTGATTAGGTCTTGAGCCGGAACAGACAAGAAGAAACATTTTTGTTCAAGTTTACATTTTTCTGGAAAATAGTTTTTGATGTTTTTTGTTGTTGAAATTTTGGCCATAATTAAAAAAATTTACTCTAGATTTGGAGCCTATACTGAAATACACCTTTTTCTAAGAAAAAAAGATTGAGGTTGATTGATTAAATATCTTGATATAACAAAAAGTAAATTTGAAAAATTTGAGTTTTTCAATAACTTTTATCTCTGTTTTGTAAGTAATAAAAGGTCTAAAATTTTTTAAAAAACATAAAATTTTTTGAATTTTTACATTCACACCAGAGATGGTATTACTTTTTTGTAAAATCCCCCCCCTTCCCCCGGTTTTTTGAATATCTCCACGTTTTGAGACCCACTGAATCCGAAAAGACGGTTTTTGCGATCCTGCCTGTCTGTCGTCGTCGTTGTCGTCTGGAGGGTAGGACATTCTCCCAGGAATGTTTTGTTTAACCCGTAGCCGTCTGCGTGGGTCCACAGGGACCCAGTGGCATCTGTTCAACCTAGGCTCCTGTAAAGGGGCATAAAGTTTAGGAAGAGGGAAGGCCTTGGAAATTAGAAGAAAATACGGGTGCATTTAATGGATATACGTATTCCTGAGATTCTGACAATTGTATTGCACTATATTAAAGTTAAAAAATACGCCAGAAAAGGCGAGACGGCTACGGGTTAAAAAGCCAAAAATAATTGTTGTGTACATTTAGTGAAAAGAAATGTTTTGTACAATATGAATCGAAACCATAGATCTGTTTTGTACATGAAAAGATACTTAGTAATTTTTTTTGAAGTTGGACTTGAAAATATTTTCAATATTTGGAGTCGTGTTTTGACCAGAGTGTTATGTTGACGAATTTTCAAAGACCAGTGAGCCGTTTTGAAATTTTTTTAAGACTAGTGCGTGGCTTTGTTCAGTTCTTAGGTCCATTGCGCCGTTTTGTAAATAAGTTAAGACCGTAGTTTCGGTTTGTACATGAGAAAACTTAGAAAATTTTTCTAATAATAACAACGGTCTCAGCATCTTTAAAAAACGGTACAATGGTCCTAAGAACTGAACCAAGCGACACACTAGTCTTAAAAAATCTTAAAAACGACACACTGGTCTTGAAAAATTTGTCAACATAACACTCTAGTCAAAACACAACTCCAAATATTGAAAATATTTCTAAGTCCAACTTCGAAAAAAATCACTAAGTTTCTTTTCATGTACAAAACAGATCTATGGTTTCGATTCATATTGTACAAAACAATTATTTTTGGCTTTTCAAACACAACATTCCTGGGAGAATGTCCGACCCTCGTCGTCTGTAGACACGATAACTTTCCAAAGAAGTGACGGATCAAGTTGAGCTTTGGCATATTTAAAGTCTTCTTCATACATTCATTTTTTGATTTTGATATATCAACGCCTCAATTCAATATGAGTCTGTTTGCTGGCAGCGCTGTGTATGAGTCTATCTGCGTTTAGCGCTGAGAATTATAAGTATTATAAGACCCAAAATTGCTTTTGACGAGACGAATCGATTGACCTATTTTAAAACCTTTTATGATATTTATATGATATTAAGATATTTATAATAGATAAAATAATTTTTTTTATTTACGTTTATATCAGGAACATTTTTTGAATTTTGGAAATATAGCAATATTATAAGAATTAAATTTATTCCTTTTGATGAGACGAATAGATTTACCTATTATTAATTGTTTTTAAAAAACAACCTGAATGTGGAAGTACAGTGTTCATGAAATGAGCACAACGAAGATGCACCCCAACGAGGAAACACCCAGACTAGTAACTACTTGACAGCGGTTTTTAATTAGTATTGGCACTAAGCTAACTCAAAGGCTCTTCATGCCTGAGGATATGGCCTCTTAATATACCGCCCTGTTTCTTTATCATAGGAACTACTTTTTTCCTGTACTATCATTAAAAATTGATCACTTTTAACTTTAACCACGTATTTTATTTTCATAAACTTCCTATACACCCACGTTTCAAACGCATCTACACCGAAAAAAATGGTTGGTTCTGATAACAAGCTTTGTATTAGTAATACTAAGTTTTGTGAGACAAGAAGTCGTTGCTAGTGCTCATACGTAATTTATATTAGTTATGTTAGTAATATTGTATGCCCAAGGAATAAACTAATCACATTAATCCCCAAAGTGTTTTTCAAGAAACAAAAGTAGTAATGGTCACAATTTCTATCCGTTGTCCGTCGTTGGTGCAACTGAAAGGTGAAAAATGCTACCATCATGATTCGCACTGATAAATAGCGTTCCACACGTTCTCGATCTCCGTCATAGATTTTACTGCTTCCGGGGTTCTAGAGAAGACAATTGTATGGATTAATTATTTAAACACGGAAGCTCAGAAGTTATCAAAACTTGAGGATCGGCCGATTACATCGAAAAATTCCAAGGTATCGATGAAATATCCAAGTAAAAATATTTAGAAGGATAAGAAAAAAAGTTTATTTGATGTATTTTTCCTTTCACGATGTCGAATAGCTCTGTAGTCTCTAAATTCCATTTTTTTCCAGTTTGCACAACAAATATTAGAATTCGATATTCTTACGTTCTATATTAGCGGTGCTTCCTTTCTGAAACAAAATAAGTATAGTTGCAGAGCAGAAAAATTCATGCTAATTTCTTGAAGAATTTCTTTAAAATCATGTTATTTCGTCAATGTAAAACGATAAGAAGCTGGTAATTTAAAATTTAGATGATTCTTAACACTGATATCCTGGTGTTGGCAACCGCCGTGTTTACCCTACCACATTATATTTTTGAGTAAATTGTGCCCACTTGCACAGTCCAAAGTAACGACAGAAAGCAAAGAGATAGAGGAAATCTCAAACAGAGGAAGTTCTGTGTGTCAGATCAACTCATTAGATCGAACCAATGGGTAGAATGTAACGTGTTCGTTATCCATTACCCTCTCCTCATCTATTTGCACAATTTGCAGCGAAACAGTTTTAGACAAGTGTTGCGTGTCGAATGGTATACACCCTTGCTACCTCTTGCCTCTGTACCTTCACAGAGCCCTTCACATGGTGCTAACTACTCACGAGTATGCTCGCTTTGAAGTTAACTCCATTGAGATGAATACCTGTTTCGAGTAGACAATCGCCTGCACGAAAGTCCAGGAGACGAGTATAATCATCTATTAATCGGTCCAGTACGTTTTTTAGAGCCAATGGATACATTTTTAAAAGCACCCTTTAGTAGATTGCTTCCTTAAGAAAGTTTCTTGATGACGATGCAATTTCTTGAGATTAATCACAAGATATAAGGATTTCAATAATCTATGATATACAATTTTTTTGTAATGTAGAACGAAAACTATAATTAGCAATTTCGCCAATTCTATAAGAAAATCTTGTAAAAACAGTAAAATTTTCAATTTTTTCTAAAATTTTAAATATTTTACGAAATAATTAACATTCTCAAATATTCTTCGGCTCATTTTAAGAGACATCTGAATGCAATTTGAGCAAACTCTTTATTTGGATTTTTATACATTTTTTACATTCTCATCAGAGAAGGTATTAGATTTGTGTAAAATTTGACCCCCCCCCGTTTTTGTCAAATCTCCACGTTTTGAGACCCCCTGAACCCAAAAAAATGGTTTTCGCGAATGTGTCTGTCTGTCAGTGTCTGTAGATTTTTTTTTGTTATCAAGATAACTTTCGAAAAAATTGACAGATTCGATTGGCCTTTGGTATATTCTTTTAGTGTCCTAAAATGAAGGTTGAGTTCGTTATCTAGCCATTTTGAATGAAAATTAAAAAAGTTACAGCATTTTGAAAATTTTTGAGACAACTCTTTTTGCAATTTACAAATTCTATGTACGGATGTTCATAGTGCTCATAAAAAAGAACAATTTATCCTTATGACATTTTTCGATAAAATGAAAATTATCAGACTTATAACATTTTTTAAATTCAAAAAATCAAAAGAAAATTAAGATTCTAAGCCAAACAACGCACATATGAAAAAAAGTCAAAAAAAGAAAAACATTGCCTTTTGAAAGCTATGTAAGACTGGCATAAGAACTTTTTGCATTTATTAAAAAATCGAAAATGCAAATTCTCCCGCCAAAAAACGTGAGATATGAAAAAATATTCAATGGAGAAATTATTGGTCCTAAACAGATCTACAAATCTTCTATTGACCATTTTTCGATAGGATAAGTAGTTTTCGCTTTAATATTAAAAATTTTGTTTAAAAAATTAAAATTCAATTTCCACCAAAAAACATGAGATATGAGAAAATCTTACAAAAAAATGATTGTCCTTAAAAAGATCTACCAATTTTCCATTAACGGTTTTTTGATTAGATAAATAATTTTCGTTTTAATTGCGAAAAACACTGTTAAAAACTTAAAAACTAATTTTTCTTCGCCAAAGACTTTCGAAAAAATTATGGGATTGTATTGTGCTTTAGCACACTTCTTTAAGGTAGAAAAGAAAGGAAGAGTTCGTTAGCCAGCCATTTTTGAAGAACTGTTTTAGTTTTATGCATAAAAAAACATTTTTGGAAAATTAAATAAACCATTTACAATTTCTCCTCTCAAAATCGGTGAAAACCTTGAAAATTTTTGAAATCTAGTAAAATCTTTTGAAATCACTAAATATTTTTTTTAATTCATTGAAATCGTTTAAAATCCGTGGAGGTCGTTCATATTCATTAAAATCTGTCGGAATCTTTAGAAATATCTTGAAATTCATTGAAATCTATCCACATATCATGAAATCCTTTACAATGTTTCAAAACCCTCTGAAATTCTTTAGAGATCGGTGCAATCCTTTACTATCCAGTGAAATCTTTTTATTTTAAGCCAAACAAACATTAATCCAAACATTTCAAGTATTTCAAAGTCCATGGAAATCTTTCCAAATTCTTTAAAATCTGTTACAGTTATAACATTCTAAAAATTAATTCTTAGAAATCGCTAAAAATCCTGTGAAATCTGATCAAATTCTTAGCAATCTCTTAAAATTTTCTAAAATCCTTTACAATTCTTGTTTTTCGATTATTTTTAGTGGAAATTTTCGGTTTAACCAAAACCGTTGGTTATAGCACGCTGCTTAATAAATTAAATATTTCTCCGTGGAATTTGAAAATGTGTGTGAAAGCGCAAATCATCGGGATAATAATAATTCCGACTGAAAGTGGTTCGCACGGCCCTGACTGTTTGTGTTTAGAGACGCTGAAGGACTATTCCGGTTGAGGACAAATAATGCCCAAAACTCATCCTAAACCGGGATTCAAGTGTATTAGATTATAGAAATTAGGAGAATTTAGTTCTTTCACGAAAAAAGCGTGGTCCGATACTTTTGAGCGGCAGTGTATTTTTCTTTTATAAATAGTTTCTAATTAATAAACTAAAGTTTTTGATCCAGACAGATGAATGTATCCAGACCCCTTGACTGCCGATAGCAAAGATGTTTGCCATTTAGGACATTTCCCAGACTGCCGGAAAAAGACAAATCTTTGCCATGAAATATTTTAGTGCATTTAAGACTTCAGGTGTTTTAAATAACAATTAAGAGTATTTATATATATATTTTCAGATATGCTGATTACGATTCCATAGTCAGTTTAACAATTTTGTTTGTCTGTAAATTAATATGGCTGCTCAAAAACCGCGTTTTTTCCCGATTTTTTGAAAAACTTTGCCATGAAGTACTTTACTGTATTAAGCTCTTTTCCCGAATTGCAATAGTCTTACAACCCCCATGATGGATAAAAAAGTATGTTGAGGCACACAGATATCTTAAAACAATTAGTATGTAGTAGAACACAACCCTTAGAAATCAGCCTTGAATTCAGAGAAAGTACCCCTAGTGGAGAAATAGTACATTACATGGCAAGGGGCGAAACCGAGTGAATGCAAACGAGCATGAAGTTGGCTGCACGAGGGAGCGCAGCCCCCGAGTACAGCCATCATGCGAGTTGGCGTTCGCGAAGTTTTAGTTCCGTGCCGTGTATACCATTTTGCACAAAAAGAACATCGAAAATGGCGGCTTTCGTAGGCTGCGAAGCGTTGTGTAAATGGCGGTATGCAGGTGAGCGGGTACGAAACTAAAGTAAAGTAGTTTCGTACCCGCTCACATGTATACCGCCATTTATGCAACGCTTCGCAAGCTTATAACAAACCCTAGGGTTTGTAATAAGAGGCTTGGAAACTCTAGGGTTTGTAAAGTACACTGAAAGCCTTATTTAAGGCCGACTTCATGGGTTGCCTCAATGGCCTTGGGCTTAAAGCGAGTGTCTCTAAACGTAAACAATTCATGGTCGTATGAACTATTTCTGTTTGATTTTTGTCACGAGTGGAGAATATTTTTTAAATATAAGTTTAATTTAACTTTTACCTCACTGTTAAGTTTGATTTAGTTATTATTTATGAATTATTACACATAACGCATAACCAAAACGAACTGACTCGAATCGACGCGTCGTCGTCACTATTGAGCACTTTGTTGCTACGCTACTTGCGAGACGCCGCTGAGCTCCGAGTTCAGCTTTCTTCGTCCCCTTGGACCCATTGCAAAAATTTGAATGTGTTAGTATATATAAACTACTTCCTGGAAGGCTTATTCCGCGCGGTATTCAACCGCGCTTTCAGTGTAGTTTCGTACCCGCTCACCTGCATGTCCATTTACGCAACGCTTCGCAGGCTACGAAAGCCGCCATTTCCGATGTTCGTATTGTGAAAAGTCGTTTACTCATTGTTTTATATACTAACACTCAGTTTTCATTCAAGAAAATATTCATTGGAATGCAAAGAGG